>SCDT01002240.1:0-18042 GCA_004143765.1 Drosophila melanica | reverse complement strand
TAGTGGATTAGCTGATCACTTGGAAATCTATACGTATCATATTACACATCTTGCTTCTTCTTGTTCAGGTCAGCTATTATAGGACAAAACTTTCAGTGATAATAATTCTTTATATATATAAATTATATATATAATTAAATACATAATAATGCAGATATATTTCTTAGAATTCAATAAATTATTGTGATTATGCTGAAGGAATATAAGACAATTAATATTGTTTTTAATATATTTAAAATTGCACAATCCATTATTAATATAATTGTAAATGATTAATTCTCTCCTTGTAAAACGATTCACATTTTATAATATTTCAATATTGAATTATCAATCAGTATCAATCTAGCAAATCAACCAACTTGCAAAGCTGTCAAAAGAAATACAAGTATAATCGAAGAACTTTTTCAAAACTCCCCCCACAAAGGGGCAACTTGTTCGCAAAAGTAAATCACAAATTGTGTCAAGTGTAATTACGATGAGCTCTTTCATACAACATCATTCACATGCCGTACAAGTGGTACACCGAGCAACATAAATATATTTATACACCCACACGTTTTTGCACCCACACGAACACATTCAATAGAAAGTCTTTCAGTTTCCGTCTCGAATTCAATGTACATTATTTTCTCTACGTGCGGCTTGGCTGGTTGGGTTGGCCATTGGGTGGTTTGCGGGTGCCAGGGGCTGCCTTGTAAAATTGCTTCTAAATTATTATTGTCATTATTGACAGAAATGAATCGTCATTTTGTTGCCGTTATTGTTTACCGTTATATTGTGTTCTTTTGCCGTTGTTATACCGTTGTTGTAGGCGCCAAAGTTTTTCAAGAAAAGTTTCGCTGACATCATTCAGTTAGTCAGCTGGGATTTGCTTGACGCTTCTCCCCGTCCTCCCTCCCTCGTTCCCTCCCCGTTCAATTGTATTGAGTTTAAACTATGAACCCAATATTGACAGATTGCTTTCAATTATTGCCTAATATATTATTAATTTCATTTCTGACTGTCATCTTTTCTGCTTCATCTACGCAGGTCAAGCAATTGGTGAAGAAGCCCATTTCGTGGCTCCGCATGCGAGATGGCCACATCCTCACCGTGGATCAGACCACCTTTATAGCGGATCAGCGCTTTCAATCGGTCTTCTCCCCGAACCCCGAACGCTGGTCCCTACAGATAAAATATGTGCAGCTCAAGGACGAGGGCACCTACGAATGCCAGGTATCCACGGAGCCAAAGGCCAGCGCAATTGTACATTTGCGCATTGTGGGTGAGTATGCGAGTTTGCGAAAGAGAGTTAAACAATGCAACAAAGATCGTAAAATTTAAAAATGTGATGCTAAAACAGTGGTAGTCCCTTACAAAGTGTACTTTTAAATGCTTTTCTTTACAAAAATAAGTTATTGTGACTCTTTGTTAGAATATTCGTTTTTTGTTTTTTAGTGACATGTTCCCAAAATATAAAATGAGATTTAAATTTCTATAAAATTTTATAACATTTTTTTTTAAACATTTGTTTAATTTCCTTTGTTTTAGTTTCTGTCTAGTTTTTGGTTGCCATTCGAAATTGCTGGAAATTTAAGGCATATGTTTTATTGACCCCGTAACCTCTTTGTGTTATTAAGCTGTAGTAGAGACCCAAGTGCAATGCAGGCCACACACAAGCCCAAGCCCAAATCCAAGCATAAATCACAGGGCAGGCCAATAAATCAGTGACTGCTGCACAGATTCTACACAGATTGTGAGCGACCCTCTAAACGTGTGTGTGTGTTCTCCCCCTCTCTGTTTCTCTTTGGCAGAACCTAAAACCGAATTAATTGGCGAGTCCACGCGTCACGTGAAGGCCGGAAGTCAAGTGAAACTGCGCTGCATAATTAGCCAAGCACTGGAGCCGCCGCTTTTCATTAATTGGTTTTACAATCAGAAGCAAATCTATTTGCATAATCGTCGCGGCTGGCGAACGGAAATTGAGCGCATCGATCTGCCAGCGGAAGTGCCAACGACGTCGACAACAGCTGCGACATCGACGTCGACAGCGGCAGCGGCGTCGCTAAATGATATAGCGGCCATAACACGTTCGTATATTCTAGACGCGATAACGGTGAGCGATGGGGCCGACACGGCCGGATATGGATATGTGTTGCCAACGACAGCCACGCCTACGCCCACGCCCATGCCCATAATGTCAACGACAGCGACAACGGCTGCAGTTGCAGCCGCAGCAGCAGGCGTTGCCACAGACGAAAGCGGTGCAGCAGCAGTTGACACACTGGCAACAGCAGCAGCTGCTGCTGTGACGACAGCAACATCAGCGGCAACAACAACAACCACGACAGAACCCAGCACAACGACAGCAGCAGTAGCAACAACAACAACTATGGTGCCAAGCAGCAGTTTCATTAAACAGATAACGGTAAGTGGCCTACCGCACGTGTGGGCGTGCTTCTCATCATTATCATACACCTCTGACAGTAGCTGTACACTCAGAGAAAAGCATATACAAAACAAAAAGATAAAAACAGCAAATTATAAAAATATAAAAATATTTATAAATGCAAAGAATTCTTAAAGTTTTTCTCTTAGTGGATTTGCATTAAGAGCGTTTTTATTACGCATTTTGCTCCGCAAAATACGCGACGGCATTTTTATTCAATTTTCCCAACACTGCTGAAAATTGCCAACGTCGTCAAATTATAATTTTAATATATCTTATATGAGTGTGCGCATATTTTGTGTTTTAATTTTATTTTACTTTTTTTGTTTTTGCCACGCGTGCCATTTGAGCAGCGCCCAGTTTCGGATGCCTGTGGCGCATACGCCCCGTGCGCCGACACGGCTGTCAGCCGTCTCGCCAGCTCAAGTATCGCATTGCTCTGTATTTACGAGTTCTTTTTGCTTTTGTTGTTTCCCTGCAGACGGCTTCGCTCATCATTCCCGCCGTGGTGAAGCTGGACTCCGGCAACTATACGTGCAGCCCCTCGAACAGCGCTCCGCGCACCATTGTGCTGCACGTGCTAAACGGTAGGTCTGCAGAGAGTGGAGTGGGGGCTGGTTGTTTGGTGCTCAGTGCCAACTGTTTTTCTGTATTGCATGCCAATAGAATTAAGTTTTCATTTAGCCTAATTGAATTTTACTTCGCTGACTTTTGATATCAACAAGGGCACGCACAGTGGCACAACTTGCTTGCTTTGTGTTTAAATGTTTTTTAATTGATTTTGACTCAATATTAAACTAAGTAATTCAAGTATTAAATAAATAGTTTAGTTGCATTATATATAATTATTTATTTTCAATTAAAAATATTATTTAGTTTCGTATTCGTTAAGATAATTTTCAAATTGAAGTCCAGCTGCTTTCTTTTACGTAAGTTCCATAGTGCGATATTTGATTTTTATTTTGTTTACACAATTTTCAACTCTGCTGATGGCCGTTCAGACAGAAACAGTTACATTAACAGCAGCAACAACAACACTTACACCAACGGGTGCAATTTTATTGTTATCTCGAAATGTCCACAATTGCGTTATTTGCTCAATGTCCACGAACGTAACGGCGATGCTGGGGAGAATGATCATGATGATGATGATGATCAAGTTGATGACGATGGCCTATATATGCTAAAGCCAACTATCTGGCTGTCTGTTTGTCTAGCAGCACACAAAGACACATTTGTATCTATATATCCTTATAGCTATCTTCGTCTATGTGTGCACGTATGTGTGTATGTGTGTATGTCATATTGTACCAATACGTAATGTGTGTATGTATTTGAATCCTTTGCTTTGCAGCATGTGTATTTACGCAGTGTTCTTGTTGCTTCTGTTGTTGTTGTTGTTGTTGTTGTTATTGCTGCTTCTGTATTTGTTGTTGTGTCAGCAATGCGTGTGTGTCAACTTTGACATGTGTTCCGTTTGAAGCATGCTACTTAAATTCAGCTCACCAGTGCATGAGGGCGGGATGCCAGCTAAGTGATGATGACACCTGATGTGCTGGTCCCAAACCAACAGTCACTTGAAGGACAGCTGCGCGCTGTGCGTTTGTCGTTTACACGTTGTCTGTCGCTAAATCAACAACAACAACAACAACTGTCACGTTTATTCGGGCCAACGGCGTTTTAAATAATGGCCATAAAAATGGCATTGCCAATTGCGGTAAATTGTGTTTCGTGCAAGTGGAGCTTGGGGCACGTTCTATGCGAATGTCGAGTTATGCACGTGTTTTTCCTTTTTATTTTCATATGTCAAAAAATCCAAAGGGGGCAAAACAATGATTTAGGCGCATGTCTGTCTGTCAAAAGAGGGCAACCAATTGTTCACCCTCTGCTGTGGTTTTGACTGTGCAGTTGTTATGTGCCACTTTAAATCAAACAAGGCGTAAATTACGAACAATTTCAATGACTCGTGACAGCGTCAACAGCGATCGAAAAATTGAGAAAAAAGGGAAATTTAAAATTGTACAGAATATATTTAAACTCGCTAATAATCAAGATACATGAAATTAACTTAGCTAAATAAGCTTTTCGCTAGTTAATTATAACAATACATAACTATGAAAACGTTCATAGACTATATTTAAAAATGATCTTTATTCAATTAAAAATATCGAATTCCATTAAACAGATTCTAGTTTTGTAGCTAAAACAATTTCATTTTAATTCAGTTGCCTGCAGGCAGTCCTAAAAAATTCCTAAATATATCTCTAATTAACTCAATAAAAAATTTTTAAAACTCTGTTAAAAAAATACCTTAGTTTCGTTTACATGTTCGTTTATATTTATTTATTTTTTCCTTGCTATAAATCACGTAAAAAACAGAAAATCTGAAAAAAGCAATGAAAAACCGGACAAATATTGCACGATATTTATGTATTTTTAATATTCGACTAATTGGCGCTGATAAAATGCGACCCGCAGCACTTTTAAGCCGAACAAATGAGTAAAACATGTTAAAGCTGGATAATGAAAATCAGAGAATCCATGGGCCTGTGAGTGTGTGTGTGTGGGAGTGCAAAGTGTGTGCTTGTGTTTTCATGTGAAAATTTCATATGCATTTTAATGTAATTTACATGAACGTGCAAAAGAACGGAGAAAAAATCTGTGCATATTGTCGGCTTTGAAATTTAATATTGTTACATGGATTTTTACATAAGTACCAAAAGGTTAATAAACTTTATGTCATTCTGTGGCGCTATTGTTGTCGACATTGCAATGTTATTGTTGTTGTTGGTAATTTTGTTTTTGTTGTTGTTGTTGTTGTTATTATTATTGTTACTGGGCAACTGTACAATTCATTGATTGTGACAGCAAAAAACAAAAAACGACAACAACTGCATTCATGACAAATGATTATTAATAACTTAATGATATTATCATTTATTTATACGCATGCATTTTTCCTTTTTATTCGCGCTGTTCCTCATTTATTATCCCTACACACATATATAAATACAGACCCAGGAAAAGTGCGTGAGGCCGCCATTTTATGGCATAATTTATTTTCTTTTATACAAACCATATTGAACATATGCGTGTGTCTTTGTATATTTATACTATATATATAGTAAATGAACTGGACACGTGATTTTCGCAGACCAAATTGAATCTATCATATTCAGCTCTATATTTTTATCTAACAGTATATTTCGTATTTGGGTTATATTATCGACGTGTCAAATGCTGCTTTGCTCTTTGATATGATTAATTAATTTGCATAAATTATGTTTTGGATAGTTTTGCAAGTCGTTCACTGAGGTTCAAAAATCTAAATTGCAATGTTGCGCATAATTTTCTATTATGCTGTTTAGACAAATTTTGGATTTAGTTATAATCATATTTATACCCTGAACCCATTGAAAATGGGTAAAAAAGGGTATAATGGTTTTATATTAATTATTTTGCATTGTTTACCAATTATAAAAATATATTTTTGCATGAAATCAATGAGCGTATTATTTTCGTATATATAAATTTAAGAGTATTATTTTGCCTATATGAACTTAAATATTTGAAAATATTTTTAATTTTGTTATATCATTTTATTAAATTTTTAAATTATTAGGATAGTTTTTACTCACTTAGCTTTCTTTTTAGTTCATCTACCTTAATAAATTTAATAATCAAATTATCTGTAGGTGCAGTTAATTTGATGTACACCGTTTTAAGCCCAGTTCATTTTGTTGACATAAATACAAATATTTATTTTGTGCATATTTCATACCTCATGCTATATATAATTTATGCTAACATATCCTGTCATACTAAATACATATTGAACGATACTCACATTTCTGTTAATTTATGCGCACTTTTATTTGTCTTTCCGGGCTTGAGTGTTTGCTGTTCAATTCTGCAATAGAAATATTTAATTAAAATATGCCTCTATTTATTCAATCGACTTGTTACATACACACAGTTGTGAATTGCACAAATTGTTTTACACAAAATTTGATTTCAATTTGAATGCGAGAGAGGGCTTTTGAGTATTTATATATTGGTAGTGCGTGTGTGCGAATGCCATTGCCAATTGCAGTTGAAATATTACAATAGCAAACTGATTTTAACCACCAGCCAACACGCATGTGACTGTTTCTTTTGTACTGTCTAGGTGAATACTCCGCATCGGCCATTAAATCCGCCAGTGTCAGTTGGAATACGCTAATTGGCTGTCCCGGCTATTTGCAGGGGCGAAATATTTCAACGCTTTTGACACTTTTGTGGATTATTAAATTTCTGCTCGCTAGAAATGTGACAATCTGCAGCAATCATGGCCGAAACAAAGTCAACAAGCGACCAGCGCTGCAGGAGCCACAGACGCCAGCAAGGACAGCCAGCAGGACAACAGCTGGCGCAAGTGTCAGCAGCAGGCTCGGCGCACAGACGGAGACGGCGACCCGCAGGCAACAACGTTTCGGCTGCAATTGTGGCCACGTCAGCAGCTCAATTAGTGGCACCAAAGTGGCCGAGGACAAAACTTGAGCCGAAGCGGCACAACAAGAATGCTGCACGCGATTTAAGTAAAATATGACCGATTCAGCTTAGACTATGGCTAGAACTTTAAGTCCAAACAATGCAGATACATTTGAGAAATATAAATACAAACATTTCTAAGGATTTAGAGATGCATTACATACACATAAAAGATCTCATGTATGGCCATTAACAAAACATATTTATAGTACTTGCTTATAGATAATAAAAATATGTGTATATTTAAAATTTAAAAAAAATACAAATATGTCCAATTTTTTAACTGGTTCGATTTTTTTTAAAAATTTCTTTTTTATGTTTCTCAAAATATTGGTTTTCTAAAAATTTCAAAATTTATTGAAAATCACTAAAGAGTTATGTAAATAAAGGAATACGATTGTTTTTGTTAATTTCCTGCAGTGTATGTTCATTTTGAAGTCTGCAAGGCTTAGCTTATTTTTATATGTGGTGTTTCAAGCACTTAAGTTATGGTTGTATCATTATAATACTATGATAAGACAAAACAAATTTCGAGTAAAATGACTTTCAAAACACACAAAAACTAAAATTTCCAAAGAATAGCATGTTAGTTAAAGGAAAAAAGGAAACTTACATTATGGAATAAGAAAAGATTTAAAAATTGATAAGATCATATGGAACGATAAAAAGCTAAACTGATAGCTATATTTATAAAACAAAAACACATAAAAAAAATAAATGTACATTAGATTAAAGGTGTATTGGAAATATTGAAAAAAAAAAAAACATTTATATTAACCAAAATATGTGGAGAATCTATTTGGAAGAAAAAAAGAATAGATAAAAAGTCGAACGTAAAATGAACATACGAACTTCTACGTAAATACAACATTTCTTAAAGCTTTTAAACGGGTGTGAACTCAGATTATGTGTTGTTGATTAACTCAGCATGATTTGTAAATATTTAGAAACTTTCGCATCTTATTGTTTTTACTTAAACAAAATTCGAATAAAACGTAGTATTATGCATATATGTGTACACAATTAAATAAATAAACTAAATATTCATAGCATTTTACGAATACTTTAAAGGAACTGTGTAAATATGTTTATCGAATATGTAAGCTGCAGCGTTCCTTAACCAAATACTTCAAGAAGCCAAACAAAATTATAATAACAATAATAATAGCAAAACAAATATAAACCTTAGTTAGTATTAAAGAACTTATGCTCAGATTTAGTAAGCGTTATAAGGTTGCCGTAAACTTGAGTTTTTCATTTGTATTTCAAAAATAAAATATATAATTAATATATTAAAGCAAATTTCATATTTGCTTTCAGTCTTAAGCGATTATCATAAGTGATAAAAGTAAATAAAATACATTTTCCTTAAATGAAAAATAAAGGTTTAGATTTTACACAACCTTTTTTTTTTGCTGGGTAAAGGTAAACAACAAATTGGGGCTTATTAATTTACTATAACTACTTTATAACAAAAATGCAATGATAATCTCTTTAAATACTTGAATTTTATTTATATCTGCTAAAAACTATCGCATTCTAAGGAAAGTTGGGATTTTTGTTTAGTATTAATTACGAAATTCAATTATTAATGAATGCCATGAGTGCTTAGATACAAATGAAATATTAATGCCTTTGCCTGTCTCGGTTTCTGCCCTATTCAATTCCAAGTAAATTTATGCTGTCACAAATCCATTCCCTGTATATTATATCTACATATATATATATATAGATGAAAATGCTAGTAGACAAGAGCACATGCCTCGAATACAACCACATAAGTTAGGACCGGCACAACAAGAACTTTAGCTGTGTGAGTATGTGTATGGGAGCTCGACGTGTCAACTAAAATATTCAAACAGTGCTCATGAATTGTGCACAAGTTTGTTAAATATTCATTCATTTGTCGGACCACAAGTGTTTGGGGCTGGCAAATGCAAAACTCAAATGTTTGAAAAATCTTCCTCTTACATCACACATTTAGTCGGGTAACAAATATGTTTTCTAGTTTGGCTTACGTTTCTATAAATACCAGAACCTCTGGTAGAATATTAATTTTGTATGCGCCATCCATTTGTAAAATTTGAGATTGCACGAGTTGGTTTGTTCAGAATACGATGTTCTGTAGTAATACAAATTTTTGCAGTCTGAGTTAAATAGGGATTTTAAAGAAAGAACAAACTTTCTATAATAAATACCAAATCTAGAGAGGTGTACCCATAGTAATGTGTGGATAGAAACTTATAGCTATGTATTCAGGTCTTTGCTTTATTTTAGTTATTATTATTTAAACTACATGACATAGATATAAACTACAGAAATAACTAGACTTTTAATTAGCAGTAACTGCTGTGGCCGTCAGCTAAGATGTAAACCATCCTTAACATGGTTTGATAGGCCTGATCCATTTTTAAATATAAATAATAGCTTAAGTGTTTTAATCTCAGTACATTAATATTAAAATAAATTTGTTTGTGTAGATTTTATGAAAAAGCATCTATTTTCCCAATATCATCCATTCTTAAACTAGCTGGTCACACTCTCTGTCATTTCCTGTGCTTAAATTTTACTTTACGAATTCAAAACCACCCTTTAAATATACTTTTTCAACCTTTACAGCGAAATTTATTTATGATTGAAATTTATATCAGTGAGAATGCTATAATTTTCAATGAGCCTCCCTATAACAGTAAAAGTCAAGATATTATGTAACGCTCCCAACTGTTGATGCTGGTCGAAAATGTTAATATTCCAAATCAAGATAATGTTTTGACAGCTGACGGTCAATTTGGCTAATGGTTTTCCCGATTCATACATTACGCTTCCTGCATCGACGTGTAAAAACCGTGTCGCACTCAAGTGGCTGAGCAGTTCTTTGAGTAATTATGGTTGGTGTGTGATAAGAGCACAGCTGGCTCGGACCATATATAAGCGGTCCGACCACTGCAGTTAGTCGAACAGTGGAGAAGTTTATACTCCCAACGGTAAAAGCAAATCGGAGGACTATATCCAACAATGAGAGTTTGTAAGTTCTCTGGGGACTGGGATCATTTCTCGCGGCCCAAATTTATGTCCCCTGTTGCTTTTTACAGACAACCTGCTGCTGCTCACACTCGTGATTGCCCTGTCTGCTTTGGCAGCAAACGGCGAGGCACAGAAGCCCGACTGCACCGAGCACATTAATGGACTCTCCTTTGCGGATCCCGTGAGCTGCTCCAGCTTTTATGTTTGCCTGCGCGGACGTGCGCTGCGGAGAGAGTGCGGCCATGGGCTATTTTTTGATCCCAAGACCCAGATCTGTAACCTTCCCAGTCTAGTGGAATGCCACAACGGCGACCGCACAAGCTCCATAGTTCATGGGCACGATCATGAGGGTCATCTTACGGCACAAGGGGGTAAAGCTCCTTGTAAAACCACTCCAAAGCCACCGTGTGACAAGCCCGAGCCAACAACTCCCAAGCCCTGTACTAAACCAGCTCGAACAACAACCCCACCATGTGAAACAACAACAACGACTGCATTAGACACAACACCCTGCACAACAACAACAACCACAACAACGACAACACCTTGTACAACAACTACGACAACAACTACAACAACGACAACAACAACAACAACGACAACAACAACGACAACAACAACTACGACAACAACAACAACCACAACACCTTGCACAACTACAACTACGACAACAACTACGACAACAACAACTACGACAACAACAACGACAACAACTACGACAACAACTACGACAACAACTACGACAACAACAACGACCACAACAACGACAACACCTTGTACAACAACTACGACATCGACAACGACAACAACAACGACAACAACAACNACGACAACAACTACGACAACAACAACGACCACAACAACGACAACACCTTGTACAACAACTACGACATCGACAACGACAACAACAACGACAACAACAACTACGACAACAACAACAACGACAACAACTACGACGACAACTACGACAACAACAACGACCACAACACCTTGCACAACTACAACTACGACAACAACTACGACAACAACTACGACAACAACTACGACAACAACAACTACGACAACAACAACAACGACAACAACTACGACAACAACTACGACAACAACTACGACAACAACTACGACAACAACAACGACCACAACAACGACAACACCTTGTACAACAACTACGACAACTACAACAACGACGACGACTACAACAANACGACAACAACTACGACAACAACAACGACCACAACAACGACAACACCTTGTACAACAACTACGACATCGACAACGACAACAACAACGACAACAACAACGACAACAACAACAACGACAACAACTACGACGACAACAACAACTACGACAACAACAACTACGACAACAACAACAACCACAACACCTTGCACAACTACAACTACGACAACAACTACGACAACAACTACGACAACAACAACTACGACAACAACAACAACGACAACAACTACGACAACAACTACGACAACAACAACGACCACAACAACGACAACACCTTGTACAACAACTACGACATCGACAACGACAACAACAACAACAACTACGACAACAACAACAACGACAACAACTACGACGACAACTACGACAACAACAACGACAACACCTTGTACAACAACTACGACAACGACAACAACGACGACAACTACAACAACTACGACAACAACAACGACAACAACTACGACAACAACAACGACCACAACAACGACAACACCTTGTACAACAACTACGACAACTACAACAACGACGACGACTACAACAACTACGACAACAACCACGACAACAACAACGACCACAACAACGACAACAACAACAACACCTTGCACCACAACTACGACAACAACGACGACAACTACAACAACTACGACAACAACTACGACAACAACAACGACCACAACAACGACAACACCCTGCACAACAACTACAACGACAACTACGACAACAACAACTACGACAACTACAACTACGACAACAACAACTACGACAACGACAACACCCTGCACAACAACAACAACGACCACAACAACGACCACAACAACGACCACAACAACGACAACAACAACTACGACAACAACAACAACGACAAACTACGACAACAACAACGACCACAACAACGACCACAACAACGACCACAACAACGACCACAACAACGACAACAACAACGACAACAACAACGACAACAACAACTACGACAACAACAACAACGACCACAACAACTACGACAACAACAACACCTTGTACAACCACATCAACAACTACTTGCACAACAACCCCACCATGTACAACAACACCACCATGCACAACAACCCCACCATGTACAACAACACCACCATGTACAACAACACCACCATGCACAATGCACAACAACCCCACCATGTACAACAACACCACCATGTACAACAACACCGCCCTGTACAACAACAAAATCGCCTGCCGCTGAGCCGGAGAAAATTGTGAAAGTTGTCGTGAGCAATCCAGTTGAAGATCTAGTCTCGCTGCGCGATTGCCAAGGTGTTGCGGACGGCACAGTGTTCACAAATACCAGACATTGCCGCCGCTTCTACGTTTGCCGCAACAACCGCGCAACACACCAGATTTGCCCCGCCGGCCAGTGGTACGATCGTGTGCTGAAGGAGTGCCGCAACCGCCGTGAAGTAAGCAATTGCTTGGCCCGACGCAACTAGGCGAATGTATTTCGAATATGGTAAGACAATAGCGCATCTGTACCCGGATAAATCTGATAACCGACCTACTGACAAATTACCTCTCTACTCTATGTACGTCACTTTTAAAACTTATAGCATTATATCTTATCCAGCAAAAAAATGTAATAAAGCAGCATTTACGAAAACGTAAAAAAGCATTGAAATTTGTTCTTTAATTAAATATTTTTAGAATAGCTCGAGGGTATTTAAATTATGTATACATCACATTCAACATTTTGTTCTTTTTAAGTCTTCAGTGTGTAATTTAGAAGACATCAGTTACAGGTGCAAAGCGAAACGATTGTGTGATTTATTTATAGATTTGAGTTTTAGTCTTTGAGCTAGTGAAACAGTTAGTCGAAAAGAGAAACCATCGAGGGATTTCTGGTTGACCTGCCCGACTAATTAGTCAACATTTGAAAATAATTGCTTTCATTTTGCGACAGTTTTTCACTGCCAATAGGCGCAGTACTGTGTGCCCCACTCAAGCGAAGGCAAATTGGAAGCGTATATGAACATGTTGCCACAACAGATTTCTTTGTGTTAGTGCCTGTGTGTGTGTGCACATACCTACAGTAAAGAGTATGTCATCCCAGCAACTGGCTGCAAATACGGTATAAATCATAGAGCACTTTGCTGGCGTTGGCACTCACTCCTCATGCTGACAGCGACAAGGACAGCCTCTCATCACTCGCTGCTGTCTGGTGCTTCCGCACCCCACTACCTCCCCTCTTCATAGGAGCCCTTATGCATGTACCTCTCGACAGCCAATCATAGTTTTCACACTCTAGTTAACATCATTGTCACCGAGTTTCAGTCAATGTAGAGTTACAAAAAAATGAATTTGGTTGACGTTTGCAGTTTGTCTTTTTATTTTTGTCGTTTTTTGGACTTTCTCTTTCGTCTGCACTGTGCCTCTTTCCTCGCTTGCTTAATTTTGCTGCACAATTTTTTAGCCATTTTGCTGCTGGTTTTGAATCCCGCTTTCTGACATTTCGTTAGCTCTGAATTCTGCGTTTGTCGTCGAAAAAAAAGTGTTTCTACGTTGACATTTAAGTTAATTTGCATATAACCACAAAAATGCCAGTGGGTGGTGGGTAAGAGATAGAGGGGCGTGGCTTTCGTATAGGTAGCGCAAAAGTTTTGCTAACTCTGCTGGTGTTAAAAACTAAATGCTCTGCAATTACGTAAAATTAACATACATACAAGTATATAATTTATCTTTATGCAAATATGTGTTAACACATGCAGACGAATATATAGCTATATGTATATTTAAGTATGTATGTATATGTCAGATGCCCGGTCTTCATTTGCATAAATAGTTGACCAGCATTTTGTGACAGCTGCCGATTTTTGTCTACACTCGGTTAATTTTGCTGTTTGTCTTTAGAAAGAAAATTGTAAATATTTTTAGCAAAATTAAAGCTTCAACCAGAATTTTTTAATAAATCAAAATTAAATTTATATATGTGATAGTTTTCTCAGACTTACAACTCCAAAATAAATAAATATAATATTTATAATTTAAACAAGATGTAAATGTAATACAAATTGAAATTTCAATATGTGAAAATCTAAAAACTCTTTTGTATTACTTTAAGCCAGAAAGCTGAGCTTTAAAAAAGCAAAACATATTATTGTCTTAGACAAGAATAGCATATACACAAATGACGATACTTTTATAATATTCACAAAAGCTTTAATAAGTTGCTAGGATCAATTCCTAAGCCGTTTATAATGGTGCTCTTAATGACCCAAACGTTAATTGGCGAATCTCGTTGCAGCATCTCTTGATGGCATTGCATTTTTATCACTGCCTGTTGGCACATCAGACGCCACGTATCGGAACAGCTTAACCAGACAGGGCTTGGCACCGGTTCCCGCCCTTTACATCGCATATTAATGAATGCTCAAGCCGAGTAGCGAGCGTCCTTTGGCTAAGCGCTGTAATTCCACACAGAAATTCACAATGCCATCAAATATGCTCGCATAAACCTAGCAGCAGCCAAGCCCGCATTCCACATCCCGCATCCACAGCCCGCATCCGCAAGGGATCACACTTGTCTATTCGCGTTTAGCACGGCGGCTGCAACCTGACGAGCTGCCTCTCAACTGTATGCAACCGCTACCACCTGCCACCTGCCACCTGCCACCTCCGCCTGCCACTTGCCACTTGCCGTCTACCACTTGCTACTTGGTACCTGCTCGTAGCACCCAATTTCCGGTGCTTGCGTAAATACATTATGCAGCTTACAACTACTTAGTGAGATGCAGCTGCCAGATACTATGGGCAAAATAATCCAATTTTTGAATTCAGTAACAGCAAAATTGACAGAAGCTTCCACAGTCAAGCATATTTAAATTAATACTTTTTAAACAATATTTTCTATAATGTTAATAATGATATTCCTAATATAAATAATATAAATTTTAAAATTCAATTCTTATGTTAAAGAAATTTTTGTTAGGTTTTCTTAAGTTTTCTTTCTTAAGTATGTAATGTTATTTGACCTTCTGTTCAATAATATTATCCTTGAACAGTTATATAAAAAAAAAAATGTTAAATAAAGTTCCCAGACATATGAGACAGTGCAGTGACAGGCAGGCGACTTGGCTGCTTTGGATTTGGTGCCTGCAACGTGGCATAAAGTGGCAAATTCAAGGCGCAACTTTTGTCGATACAAGCGGCATGTGTCGGGACCACCGGGGCAACCGTAAGCATGCAATAAAAGTGCATGGCAGAGCTGTGAAAAAGGTGAAGATTACGCACTGAATGCGAATGCCATCGCAGTCTTTGGCCCACACGCAACCCTGTCCCTCGACCCTAATCCTCCACCGACCACATTTATTTCCTTTCTTTTTCGATGTGTTGCAAAAAGTTTGCGAGAGAATTCGCACTTTGTGTCAGCTCAGCCGCAGCCGCTGAGACACACACACACACATACACACACACACACGCATTCGCATGACAAACATGTGTGATCCGCCACTTGCGCCTGTAGTCTATTTGCACAACACACCACCCCCGCCAGCCCCTTCTTCGGCTGCTCATAAAAGTTAAGGACTTGCATAACTTCTGGCATTTATGAGCGCTTTTCACTTGCTCTCAACAGCTTCGCCCAGCGCTTTCCACATGCTTCATTACGCAAATGCCGTGTTTTCAAATTATTTTACATGCACATGCACTCCCCCGGCCACCGTTTTGCTTGTTAGTCACATTTTTTGTATGTTTTGTTGCATATTTTATGGCCCAGTGACAAGCTTCCTACCTTGGCGGTTTAGTGTGCGAGTATTTGGGTTGGAGAGGTGATGGTTGTACGGGTTGTCTGTTGATTAGCGTCGCATTTGTGTCATAGTTGCATTTTATAAGCCCTCCTTAGTGCCGTATAAACACGTTTAGCAGCCTTTCAAATCGTCGCTGTGACATTTTTGTGTCAACTGCCACTGGGAAGACTTTGAAGGTATATGTATATACATATTTTTGTTGCCCTAAATCTAATAAGTAATTTATTTAATTGAATATAAAAAAGTGAACAAATTTATAGATTAAATATTACATATACTCAATTTCGGGCTGTTGCTGTTAAAGTTTAGCAGAAAGCTCACAAAAATGAATATTTATTCTTTTCACAAAAATCGGACATTGTTAGCCCTTATAGTCTATGAGATGGGCGTCTGGTTAACTCTTCTATTGAGGTCAGCTTCTGGCTCTTAAATACACCTGATGATATAAATACTCCTTGCGTATCCTCTTTTCAATGGGTAGATTGGCCTCTACATATTTTTATACTAACTAACAAAATAAATACAGTTCGCATAGATAAACCTTATATGGCTTAAGCGTGACATTTAGCTTAATGCATTAATAAAGACCTCTTTAATGCTTTAACTACCCAAAGGGCTTGTTACTTAAGGGTTATTACAAGTGTAAACACAAAATGATATTGCCAGCAATCTATAGCATAATAAATAATTAAAGAGGGGGCATTCAAAATAAGAGGTCGGAGGATTAATGAATGTGAAAACCACGTCAGTGGCCAGCAAAAGGTGCCATAGCGGCAGCCAGTTGGCTTTTACATAATTATTTCATTAAGTGTCTGCACGGCGCCCAGGACATCAACCCTCCCCTTCCCATCGCAATCTCTCTGGTAAATAAGTGCGGCAGGAGTTTGGCTTTCTCACTTTTGCACTTGGTAATGCCTGCATTTAGCCAGGCAGGCGCAGAAGTAATAAGACTTGAGGCGCTGCCTTGACCTCGACCAACGCTCGGCAGTTAGTCAAAAAGCTTACAACTTGAGGGCCAGGTAGTGGAAGCGGGCGGGGGGCGCAGCTCATTAACAAACATTAGTTACAAATGTTGTGAATTACTTAAGGAATTAATATTCTATGCTATACACAGCGCGCAGCATCAGCAGAACTTAAGCTACCAAGGCTGCTTCCCCCCCAACGTTTCCTTGAGCTTCAAATGAGCAGCAGTCACAAGTCTCTAGCATATTTCTTAAATCATGCTTGCTTAGCTTCTGCGTACACTGCGGCGTATACTTAATGCGAACTAATTCATTTATACACGCACTCACTCACACACACATACACCCGAAGTCCATCAGCAAGCTATGCCCGCTCTTATCTCCCTATCATCTTCATCATAATCTTCTTCCATCGTTGATTAGAACGTTGATAATGGCGCCGCTTATTTGTCTGCTACTTGGCCATTGACTGCTCCCCAGTTGACGTTGATAGTTTGGTGCGCCCCAAGCATACTACAGGATTAATGCAGCTTTTATCTGCCCACAACTGCTCCTCGTTACTCGAGCCACATGGATTTGCGCCGTTTCCACCAAGAGTTCGGGTAAAGATTACGTGAAATTCTCGTTGCAAATATTTTTAATTGTTCAAATACTTTTTGAAGCAAGTGAGATTGCTCTAGTCGGGACCGCCCAACCTGTAGATACCCTGAACCCAGAAATTAACGCAAACACACAAACTCTCCGCACTTAAGGCTGTTAAAAATGAAAAAAAAAAAAAAATACTTATAATTACCAAGAAAAAAGAAATACTCCACACCGGGAATCGAACCCGCTGACTCTGCGTCTTAAGTTGCAAAACTCTTATCAACTGCATCACACTACCAATTAATTCAAATATAATATAACTTTACTTAAACATCGCAAAAAGATATCAAGGAGAACGAAAATTTTGCATTTGTCAAAACGATAAAAATTTATAATAATAATAACAATAATAATAATTATATTATATTTATTATATATTTTATTATATAATAGATTATTATAATTAATAATAATAATTATAATAATAATAATAATAATAATTAAT
>SCDT01002239.1:0-13793 GCA_004143765.1 Drosophila melanica | reverse complement strand
GGGGTCGGAGATGCTTCCTTCTGTCTGTTACATACATTTGCACAAAACCATTATACCCTTTTTTACCCATTTTCAATGGGTTCAGGGTATAAAAATTACATTTTTGGCTCTTAGCCTGCTGTTTTTCCTTCATTGATTTCACTGCAGTAAAAAAAAAAAACAAGCATCTGCAGAATATATGTTTATTTAAATCAATTAACTGCATCAGATTTGTTTATTGCATTTTCAATTTTCAATTTTATAGAAACCAGAAGCTGTTCGGGGTCAATCATCAGTTCGAATGTTCATAAATTTCCCAAAGAAAAATACATCTCTTTCGATGGGATGCAATTAGACACGTTCCGTTCGAGTTGAGCATTTTCGAATGGAACATGCCGTAAATATCGAGTCGAAGATTCAAATTATTGATCGTCAGGGTCGACGTGCCCCCTCCAAATCACTCGAGGGACGGCAAATCAATTGAAGGCCCTCAATTCACACAATGAAAATGCCGAACGGCAAGAAGAAAAACAACAACAACAACAACAATTGCAATTAAGTTGAAACAAGCGAATTAATTCATAAAACTTTTTATTGTTGCACACTTATAGCACTTAAAATATAAACAATTTTCCATTTGAATTTCTCTTTTCGCTTTTTGCCACAATTTTCAATTCACATTTAATAATTTTGTTCTTCTTTAATGTTAAATTTATCTGTGTGTGTTTTTCGATTTTTTTTTTTTTATTGTTTGTTTCGATTTTTCTTGTTATTTTAGTTTAGTTTAGTTTCGTATGCGATTTAATAATTATGAAATATTAAATATTTATAATCCTAAATTAATATTTTTCGCATTTCGCTAAGAACAAATACAATACAAAAAAAAAAAAAATGAAGAAGTTATTTATAATTAATATATATACGTTAAATATGCTCTCATATACTCCTATATATTAATATATATAATCGTATAAATGTATATGTATGTATGTGTGTGTGTGTGTGTGTGTGTGTGTGTGTGTGTTAATGGGATGAACGATATTATGCATGATATACAATATGCACGACTATATATTAACGATATAGTAGCTGATATGCTGCCGATATTGCTTGGTTCCGTTCCACTCGTCACGTTCGCCTTAATATTTACATTAAGTAGAAATTTGTTAATAATATGGGGACTCTTTTTTTATTATAATGCATTCATAGTTTGTAACTCTTCACTCTCACTCTCGTTCTCTTTCACACAAATACAAAAAAAAAAAAATACTTTCCTTTATATATACAAAACAATTTGTCAATTTCGCATTTAGAATTAATTAAAACGCTCCGCTCAGGTCAAACACAAGTTTTGGCACAGAATTGAAAAGGTTTTTTAAAATATGCAAATCGAGTTTGCCAGCTTGAACGTGTTTATTAATTAATTAATTAATTAATTATAGTAATTAATTGCTGTGCCATTGCATTACAAACAAGTCAACATAACATTTAAATTACATATTAGGCAAAAATAAACTCGTACGCGTAAATAAAATCTCCAAATTTTGCAAGTTTTCGAGCTCCCTTCAGCGTTCTCTTTGTACAAAGCTGTTGTTGCTGCTGCCGCTGCTGCTGCTGCTGCCGCTGCTGCTGCTGCTGCTGCTGCTGCTGTTATGCCTTATATAACTTAAGTAGTTACCAACAGACGTATTAGCTTCAGCCCTTGAAGCCGGCCAAGACTCCAACTCCGACTCCGACTCCGATTCCGTTGTTCTCCTCGATATAAACATTGCCCGGTTGCAAAGTTTTCAAAATGCGTCGTTCCTGATGCTTGGCATGCTTTTCCACTGCACAAAAGAGAAAAAGAGGGGGAGAGAGAGAGAGAGAGAACATGAGCAAAGACTTGAGCTGTGGCCCACAAGCGTGGCTGTCAAAAACTGAGTGACAGCCTTCGGCCCCCATTGTATTAAAATTCTGTGCGGGCGCGTTCTCATTTGCATTTGCCGTGGAATCAATTGCGATCGCATTGGATGGGCCCATTAAACGGCTATTGTCGCCGCCAAGAGGCCGCCGCCCACGGGCTCAATGGCCAATTTAAATGCAAATTGGCAAACGCCTTGACCAAAAACACGCAACAACAACAACAACAACAATAACAAAAAAACACAACTAAAATGTAAAAAAGAAATTCTTTCGTTTGTGGAATGCTATCCCGCAGCGCCCGCACAGTTCCAGTCCCAATCCCAGTCCCAGTCCCAGTCCCCGTTGCAGTCGCAGTTTAAGTCCCAATTCCATTCCCTTTCAGCACCCTGCCGGGCGCATCGCATTGGACTGGTCCGATCTCAAGTGGTTTGACCTTTGACACACTTACCCGGCAGCAGCACATGTTGCGGCTGAAAGATGCCCGACTGCGTAGCGGACGCTGCCGCCGCCGACGCCGACGCTGGCAGACCGCGCAGCGCATCCGCATTGCCAATGAAGAAGGTGCCACCATCGAGACTCTGCACCTCGGCCAGCTTGGCCATCAGCTTCGTGGACAACTCTTCCACATCTGCAAGCAGCCAGAGAAAAGCAAAACAACAAAATGTTTACAATTTTTGCTAACATTCAGCAACATCTGGAATCAATATTAGCCACGATCAGCGATCGCTGGTAAATAACTTAAAAATAGCAATAAATACTCCTAACTCGTTTCCATTGTGAACACAAATTGGCTAACAGCCATAGTCAAGTTTTCCAAGCTCAGTTTGAGTTGATTAATCGAGTCAATGAAAAAACAAAATTAATTTTTTTTTAAGGCGATCAGTCATTTAAGTGATCACCAGCACCACGAAGTAAATAGAGTATATTGGGTTTGTGCAATTTAGCCCAGAGACTTGAATATAACCTCGAGAAAACCCGATTTAAATAAAATTTTAATATTCTTATTGTAAGATTAAAATTCCCATTTAAAATAAACTATTTTTTTTTTTTCAAAATTTAGAATTGCAAATTGTTACTTTTAATAGATTTTTGATGTCAGTTGATTCTGGAGGGGACACATATTTTGTCAAAAGTCATGCTAAAATTGACAAATATATTAAACCCACAACTTTGTCAAAACTGAACCAACTTTCATGTTTAATGTCATTTTGATCAGAGTTTCCCCGACTGATTCTGATTTTATTGAACTGCGTTTGTAACTTTGGATCAAGATCACATTTAGGTTAGTTAATATTTTGTAATTTTGCTCTGTAACCAAAGTGATCAGCGATCGCAAGTAGTTAGTTGAACAAACAACCAAGTCAATTTTGCCTGGTGCGGGTTCAAGGTGCAAAATTCTCCCGGATCACGTCTGCCAATGCTATAGTATCAGTAATTTTCGCAAGCTCTATAAAATCTTGTTATGGCCTTCGTAAACACGGCCGTAAGGCTGTTAAAATATTTATTATATTTTTGTATTCGCGCTGTCAGATCAACAATTATTACGGCCAGCCATCGTTGATCGCTGATCGTTGGTCGCTGTTGGTCGCTGCCAGGAAATCGAAAGGGGCCTTTTCGGGCGCGTTTCCGACATGTAAACAAGCGGCGCGGGCGTAAACGGTGGGCGTGGCCAAAACGCTGAACGCAGCCAGCAGATAATTTATCATTTATTTTTAAACTGTAGTCAACAAAGTAAAACACAACGAACCAAGAATGAAAAAGAGTGAGCGAGAGAGAGAGAGAGAGGAGAAACGAAAGAGCAGAGAAGAAAAACAGATCAACACGAAAATTGAGTTCCATTTTCCCAACAGGCGCGACGGCGGCTGCCTTTCGCTTCTTTGCGTTTTATTATAAACAATCCCAGCAAATTTTCACAATTTTTGAGGAAAAGCAGAAGAAAAAAACAAAAAAACAAAAAAAAAAAAAAACGAAAATTAAACCAAAACAACTTTTCAAATTTGCGCAGTTCAATTAGTTTTCAAAATGTTCAATGCGCCAAAGAAAACTAAGCACACATGAATGAGTAGTGAGTACGAGAACGAGTACGGGGACGAGTACGCGGATGAACTCGTATGTATCTGTTTATATACTCGCAGTGTAAGTATGTATATATATGTATATATACATAATGCGTTTGTTTGGAATATTGGGAAAAAGCGGCACAGTTGAATTTTCCTTGGAAACTGTATGCCAAGAAGATTCTAGCAAACTGATTAGTGCAAACAGCAAATCCGGGAGAAAAAAACAAACGTTCGAGGGGAGCTGAGGTTGAACAATTTGAACAGATCATGTGATTCAAGTGATCACACAAATTTCAATTATGTAACGAGATTTTAGTTTGTTTTTGTGCGTGTTGGAGATTTTTTATTGAATGTTTTAGTTTGAGATTCAAATTGAGGTTGGGCAAAATCAAACTAAAAAAGTTATCGTTTTAAATGAAATTAAATTAATTACTTAAGTTTTTAAAATCCCAGAATACTAAAGCATTGATCAGTGCTAAAAGCCACTTAAAAACATTTTTGATCAGTTCTGCTGCAAATATCGCAATTGACTTGGTTTATTTTAAGAAACTTTATGTAAATATTTTTTAACTTTTGGCATAACAAAAAAAAAAAAACAATAAACAAATTAAAAAAAAAATCAAGAAAACTAAACATTAACGAACGAATCGAATTGATATTTTACGAAATCTGTTTTTAAACAATTCCTTTGTATATGTATATATGTATATATTTGTGAAATATCTTTCCGGAGAAACAAAAAGATCTTTGAGATAATTTCTTTTTTGATGTACTGAACATTAAAAATATTCAAAAAGAATTTGATGATTTTTGAGTTATGCTGATCAATCAGAGATCAGCTATGGATAGGCTATCAGCATCGAATATATACTCATGTATATTCGCGTCAGTTCAAGTGTGAAGATTTTTTGGCAACGCACAGTTGGGGCGTGACAAATGGATACTTTTCAAGCTAGATACACAAATTACTGATGATCGATACTAAAGATCACTGGAAAAATATGTCTTTGGTACGCAATATTGGAAGCGGCTAAATTGCGAAAAATCGAAACTTGCCGCATTTTTTTTCTTTTTAATTCAATTTGTAAGCTGTTTTTAAACTGTGAACGAGTATTGTTAGTTATATTTTTATGCAGTCTTAGCTTTGTCTCTCTCTATCTCTCTCGCTCTTCTCTCTCTTTCTCTCTCTCTCGTTCTCTCGCTCTCCCAATTTAAGCCTTCAGATGCCGCATTTGGCATTCGCCAGTTGCAAGTTTGTTAACGTTGCCACGCGACTCGCCCTCGCTCGCTTCGATCGCCTTTGCCTTTGCCTTTGCCTTTGCCTTTCCCTTTTGCCTTTGCTTTTCCACTGTCCGCTTCAGTTCAAGCCCAGCGAGAGCTATTTTTGGACAATGCATTAAATGCTGCTGCTGCTGCAACATTTCTGCGAGTGGTGTGTATCTTTTGGATGTGCATTTGCTCAGCTGGCGCATTGGGCAAATTTATCGCCTGAAGGAAGCGTTGAGCGCGTGCCAAACGCATGAGAATGGCAATGGCAATGGCATGGGATTGTAGATGGGGATTGTAGATGGGGAGTTGGGGTTGGGGTTGGGCAACAGACGGACGATTGTCAATTGAGCGCTTGAGTGCGCTGAGCCACACCTTTCGCTGGGACAACTTCCTGTGCAGCTCGCCAGCTGCTCCAATATTTAATCACCAGGAATCGAATTCGCTAACTATTTATAGATGCGGCAGCGAACGGAAGCGGCAGCGAACGGAAGCGGCAGCAAGATGTTTAGGCAGCAGCTCGATTTCCCATGCAGTTGACACTATGCCTCAATCTGTTGATCCAAAAGAAAATCGGTTACATAAACCGACAGATGCGATCTGGCAGCTGGCGTCGCAGTCGCAGTCGCAGTCGCTGCTCGGCGTTTCCTGTCCCTCGTCTGTTTTATAGCACTTGGCTCTGGCTGTGACATGATTTTCGAATTTGATTACATGCCCGCGGAAGTGATTTCGACTTAGGTCTGCTGTCTGCTGTCTGCGGTCTACAAACATCCGCTTGTCCTTGAGCTAGACACCGTCTCCCTTCGTTTACTCTTCCGCTGCACGTGTCTCCTACCTGGACAAAGGTGGGCTGCTTCCGGCTGAAAATCTCTGCAAGTGCTGCCAGCAAATAGCTCGGGGATCGTTACCAACTGCTGTTGTTATTCTTCTTCTTCTTCTTCTTCTTCTTTTTTCTGCTTCTTGTTCTTGTTCAGCTTGTGTTATTCTTTTTTTGCCTCGTCTGTCTCGCTTCACTATTTTCGTTTCGTTGGCGGCGTTCATAAATTTTTCACGCTGGACATGACTGCACTTTTTCACTGCGTGGCTCTGCGTGGGCTGACGCTAACGTCGACGTCGACGTCGTCGTCGGCGTCGGCGTCGACACGCGCTGAATTATGATTACAAGAAGAAAAACAAGACGTGAACCTATCAAAGCAAGGCATAAATTTTCACGTTGGCCCCCAGACAGGGTACGTGGGTGGGTGGAGAGAGTAGGCGCGAAGAGCGTGGAAAATTCACGCCATTTTCCAATGTTGTTGTTATTCTTTGCCTCTAGTTATTGTTGCGCATCAAGCAACACATGTCTAAACCTCACCAACGGCATCGAAAATCCTAATGCGATTCATGCATTCGGACGCAAACGAACGTGGCAGAGCATGTGAAAGTCGTACAGCATTCAAAGCAAATGTTTTTCAAAAACAAAATTTCACTTCATATATCAAATTTCGTTAAAACAAGATAATGTCACATTGAAGTGGAATATATATCTCTGAAATTACTCAACTTTTTTATGGACTGTAAAATTTAAAATAAAACTAAACTTTTTCGAAACTTCTTCTTTTGTTTTGAATACATAAGATTTGTGATCGATAAGTGCTTTGCAAATTCAGATTTTTTGTAATATTGCTGAATTCGATTCGATTTTTCAATATTAGAAAACTAAAATACAAAAAATAAATTGCATATTTCTCTGTTTTTTGGTATTTAAGTGAAAATTTTCCCATTTCAAATAATTATTTATTTCAAATCTTTATCAACTTTGATCTTCTGGATAACTCGCGCTGTTTAGCTTAAATATTTTTGAAACACAATATACAATATATATATATACATATGTATATTGAGTACCCGGAGGGTTGTTCATGGTCGATTTCATTGGCACTTAGAAGTAACAGTAAAACCGTATATGCCAACCACTTTATGGAGCTGCTGGGCCATAAAACTTGAAAGCGAATCCGCAAAGGAGCAACTCAAATCAGTGGAGAACTTTGACAACTTGGGGACCGACGCAGGCACCCAAAACAGATTCCACAGATTCAATGTGTGTGTGTGCGGCCACGTTGCATGCCTCATTTAAGTTGCGTGTTTGCTTTATTATGACATATGAGCGGGAATACATAAATGGGAGTATATAAATGGGCATAAATGCCGAATGTTTTATGCCGTCCCGGGAATGACTCCAAATGCCGGCTAAGGGAAATATCACTGTCAAGGACACAGATCACTGCTGGACCCTTTGGCAGCTGTTCAGAGTCAAAGCACGCTAAACATAAATGTTAACTGTTTGCGTTGATTCTGCACTCAAATCTGAAGATGGGATTTGTAACCAACTGTACCAAATCTCATTTTCTTCTGTATTTGATCAGTCAAGCAGTATGTTAAATTGGTTCGTTATATAAATGAAAAATTTAAAAAATGTATATATGTATATTCATTTATTGAAATCAAATTTATAATTAGGAAATGAATATCTCATCTGACTATCGATAAATTCGCACTGATTGTTTTCGATCGGATCGAAAGCATCGCAAAATTTAAGTTTGATTTCTGAAATGTTGCGATTTGAACACGCTTTTGCCACAAAATATTTACCGCAATGGACACGTAACCACTGCTGCGGTTTGGCACCTGCTCGTATATCTATCAATCTGGCTTAAAATGTTGTTGTTACCCTTCAGGTGCTTTATGGAACTCATGTTGCGGTCAGTTGGAACACGAGCGCCAACGAGAAATAAATTCAATAAAAGCCAAAAACGAAAACAAAAATGAGAGAACAACAAAAAATGGAAAAGCTGGTGAAAAATATTAATAAGTATAGTGACAACAACAAATAGCTGGAGCTGGAGCTGGAGCCGTATGCAAAACGCGTCGCTGTCGACGTTGTCAGCGCGGCGACGTCACGGACGCACATGCGCCAAATATTTGGACGTTTCGTTCTACTTTGGCGCAGGCGCAGCTCGCTTGCTGTCGCAGGCAGAACAGCTCATTAATATGCGCTCCTGAGAGTGCCGCACAACTGTCCCCCTGTGCTGTCCGTCCAGTCCAGTCCAGCAGCAAGTCACAACAACATCTCTCGCGGCTCGTGCAGCAATTCGCTGGAAATCTGCGCAAAAGGGACGCGCTTGTCTTTTGGCGATGCCGCAATTGGCTTCTCTTTGGCTTATGTGAAGGAGATGCGACACCGGCGATTGTCGGAGGAGCCCCCATACATCAAAGTGTCGTGTTTTGGCCCCGTCCGCTTATAAATATGTACGAGTTAGTGCCCCGTTGCCCGTTGCAGGTTGTTGTTTCTCAGCTTTCTACTAGAAATCAAATAACAGGCAATCGCACGCCGGGCATGCTAAGCAGCCGGAGCTGCAACTGCCACTGGGTTTGGGTTTGGGCAACCTTTGGCAATGCAATGCAGCAGCAACGTGTTGCGCATTTAAAACAGCTCAAACAGGCTTTGGTGGGGGTTAAAGGTGTCCCCCCGCCCCTTCCTCTATCTCTCTGGCTTACTCAACTGCCATGTCGAGGCGTGTGAAAGTTGAACGCTCCAATTAGATCGCTTTTAAGGAACACAAAATGGTTGCTACCTATTGCGAATTGAGTTTAAGTAGGTTGCGAATTATAAGAAAAAACAAAAAGTTTGCCGTGTAGAAAATTGCACCATGGTTAAAGTGTGATTTCTCTAGTTCTTGGTTTTAGCATATATATTCAAGATCTTTATCGAAAATATCTCCATTTCTCTCCGTGGTGCAACTTACTAAATGAAACTCAAGTATTACTAACTAAATAACAATCGGATAAAACTACTATATTACTATATTATATATGTATATCTGTCGCAAATATTTTCACAAATGTCATTTTTATATGAAAAACTTTTTTGCTCCAGATTTAATCTTAATCAAACTGGACTTGACTATGACCCAAAATCTTACCCAAATCGGACTAAAATATTAAATTAACACAATATTTTGAAATATTAAGTTAATTCAAATTTCCTAAAACATTTCAAATTTCTTTTATGAATTTGTTTGTGTGATGAATGCATTATCAATTATTCATAGAAATTTGCATTATTTGTTGAATTTTATTTCACTCCTCACAACGTACACATTTTAGCTGTAAATTGTTTTTTTTTTTCTCAATTTTCGATAATGTATTTTATTTTAACCAGAATTTTTTTTAGATCTGAAACGAATCGATTCTAAAACGAAATTTTTGGGCACGTAAATCTGATGTGCTAGTTTTTAGAATTTTCATCAACGTTTGTGTTTTTTGGTTCCACACAAAAATGTTGTTAAAAACTAGTTGCGAATTATAAGGTGAATTTAAGTTGCGCGCTGTGCTGGAAACACTTGACTGCTCACACATGTGTTTTAGCCTCAATATTAGTTAGTTAGTTTAGCAGTTTTTGCAAGTGAAAGCTGGCACTCACCTTGATCCAATCGGCGCTCCATGCGGCGCCACTGGCGCATGTGGTGGATGAGTATGCAGGCGGCCACGGAGAAGAAGAGGAGGCAGGCGAGCACCGCAATAAAGAGGGCGCCCGTCTGCCAGTCGAGGGGCAGGGCAGCGGCTGCCTCCTCGTGCAGCTGCTGCAGCTGCTCGTGGGTCAAATGCTGCAGCGGCGTCGGCTGATCAAAGTGCTCGTATTCCGATGACTTTCGGCGCTGCAAATTGCCGGATACGAATTTCAGTTAAGATCATCGATTGTTGATTCGTTAGCTGCGCTTACCTCTTTCCAGTTGGGCTCCGTCTTGGCCAGCACCACCCAGTCGATTTTCAGATCGTAAATGGAACCGCAAACGGTATCGATGTGCAGCTGGCACGGACGCAGTGGAATCATCTCGCCCTGGCAGCTGGTGCAGGGCGTGCACTTGTCCTGCAGCTGATCCCACCAGTGCTGCGGTGCGCACGGCGAGCTGGGCAGCACAAACCCACTAACGCTGGCGCTGTTCGAGGCGGTAACAGCGCCACTAGCCGACAAGGAGGCGGAGGCGGAGCTGGATGTGGAGGAGGAGGTGGAAGCGGGAGCGGCGACCGCGGCGGCAACTGCGCACAAGGAACATGTTGTGGTTAGGAGAAGTAGCGTCAGATAAGCGCCAGTTCTGCTTAAATACGGATTGCTATTTCTTCTACGGATTGTTGTTACTGTTGCTGTTTTGCTGCTGCTGCTGCTCTGCTGGCTGCGCTGGCAACTGCGCTGTCGCCTTCGCCGGCGCTTGTGAAATTTTTGGTTGACTCTTGTTGTTATTGTTGCTGTGCGCATTATTGTTAATGTTAAGTTGTTACAGTTACTGCTACTCGTTGTTAATTTCGTTGTTGCGCTGCTTGCTGCTGCTGTTGCTGCTACTGTTGCTGCTGCTGCTCTGCTGGCTGCGCTGCCTCTCTGCATTAACGGCTGCATCTCTGCAAGGCAAAAAGGATACGAAACGTGAATTGGGCTAAATTGAATTCAAAAGTTAAGTATTTGTTAGAATTTGTAAATTCTTTTAAAAAACTAATTTATTTCTAAAAATTCACATATTTTAAATGCAGTAATTATTCAGAATTTAGGGGACAAATCATGAACAAAATGCCATCAAACATGAAAATCGGTTTAGTTTTGACAAAATTGTGGAAGTTTCAAATGTGAATCCTAGAATTGTAAATGTCCAAATTTTTTGTCAATTCTATCATGATTTTTGCCCAAAAACTTGACCCCCTCAAAAACACATTTATTGTTGTTTTTTATGCTAATTAATTAATCGATTAGACAAATAAATTTACAATTCTAAATTAAAAAAAAAAAAAATTTTTAAATGATTAAAAAATTGAATTTTTATAATTTTTTTGAACAAAAAATTTGAAAATAAAAAAAAAATGATTTTCAATATATGTACTTTAAATATAGAATCAAACGAGAGCTCATTAATATCCATGATCAAGTTATAGCAGTTTGATTTGATAACAAAAGAAGGTGCACAAAGTGTTTCTTAAAATAATGGTTTTTTTGTATTTTCTATGTCTATTTTCTATATTTGAATGACATTTGCTGCTGTCTGTTTTTCATGTGCAGTTTTCCCAGGCGCGCGCTTTTCTCACACTCATCACGAGGAATCTCAGCTAAATATGCATTGTATATTTATTTCATTTTATTTTTTCATTTTATTGATATAGAGTTGCAAACTAATGGAAAATGGCAGCACAGCGGGACAGTCAGGCAGGCCCCTTGCCCTGCCTCGCGCCGCCCGCGTCGCGATCGTTGTCCCGCTGCATTATCGCCCATAAAAACGCGCGTAAAGGCAAACTAATCAGCCGGCCGTAGGCCAATAATGTTGATAATGATGATAATGCGACGCCATCGTCATCAACGTCATGATGATCATCAACGGCCGTCATCATCATCATCACCATGATCATAAATGCGTACAGTTTGCAATCAACTTTAATGTCAACGGGGTGCTTAAGCGTTTCGCCAAAACGCCGCCGCCAAAGCCAAACCCCCCTCCTCCTCCACCTCACTCTCTTTCTTTCCTCCAGCTGCCCCTGCAGCCGGCTGCGGTTCGGTTCATTGCTCAGCCGCCGTCCGCTCTCGGCTGCAGCTTGCCGCTGTCTCCGATTCCTTTGCATCAGCGACAACGACAACGAAACTATTATAAATGGCATACAATTATTATTTATGCAGCGGCTGTCAGTCAATGGAGTAAGGGAACAGCATTTATGCCAAGGGGGGTACAGAGATATGGAGGGGGTAGTGGGGGGAGTGGGGCGGTTGCAACAGCATTGACAGTGGTTGCACATCGAGGCAGCCACTGCGGCTTCACTTCCGCTGCAGCACACCACACAACAGTGCCTGCGGGAAGTAAACAGCCAAGAGCTGAGAGCTCAGCTTAGATTACCTGCCCAGGAAAAAACAGTTGGATAAACAGCTTTATCAATAATGAAAGGAGAACCTGAAGAAATCAATAACATTTATTTACTATATTGAGATAACAATAATACTCAAAAAGAGTATATTACTAATATATATAAAACATTATGTTATAACACATTTCTCTAAAAACAATACAACATTTTAAATAAAAAATCCAATTGTGGATTTAAATTAAAAAGTATTATTAACAATATTCTATATTCAAAGTTCGAATATGATTTGACTTGAATTTCAAAGAAACGAATCTGTACACATATTGAAGTATTCATTATTGTTAATTTCAATATATTTCAAATATTTATTTTATATAAATCGAATCCGTAGTACTAGCTACAGCTCATCAGTTTTTCATTAAAAAAAAAAAGCAAATGGAATAATTGAATATTTCAATTATTAAAATGAAATCATATATTACAATTTTTACTTATATAGACCGACATGAAAATGTTTTTAATTGTCTATAGAGATATATATGTATATAAACATTTTCATTTTAAATAAAAGCATTAAATACAATGGAAATTGGTTATTTTGCCTAAAAATATATGTGGAATATCTATAAAAAAAATTATGTTTTCTCTATAACTTCAAATACAACAAAACAACAACGTTGAAAATAAGTGTTTACACACAAAATAAATTATCTGTAATCAAAGCAAAGACACTCGAAGCTACTCGATTAACTATTCAAGATTAGAAATGGTGCAAAATAAAAGAGAAAATTGAACGCACTTGTGGCCAGAAAGTGTGGATAGAGTACCGAGAGCGAGAGCGAGCGAGAGAGAGGGGAATAGATTTGATATAACATAGAATAGAGCAATGACAGCAACAACAATAGCAACAACAATAGCAACAACAAAAACAACAACAAGCGAACATAATGGAAGCAGCAACAGGAAGAAGATATATTTAATTAAAATCAACCATTACTCGTGTGGCCACCGGCAACGTCAACCGACGAGCTGGGCTGGTTGAGTGGTCATCAAGGGGGGGAGTGGTGCGGGGGATCAGCACAGGAAAGGGGAAGAGCACAAAAGTACGATTCATAAAGGGGACATATCCACACACACACACACACACATATTATATACATATATAAACACACATATTTCATATATATTCTATGTCAGCTCAGATCTGAATTTAGCCTAAACTTTGCCATGCGGAAATTGCCCAACGATCGATGTTCGCTTGAAGACCATGCATAATGGCATGCGGGGAAATCAATCAATCGTCAATAATGCTGGGCGACAGCAAAGAGATGGAGCGAGGGGGGAGGCAAGGGGTACCCTCATTAGCCGCTCAGTTCGATTTAGAATCGTTTTGTGCTTGTGGCATCTTGTTGCCATAAAGAGAGTCCCCGTGTGATCCGGTCAACAATTTTAATTTCTAATGAAATTCAAATCGGATATGGCCTATAAGGCATTGGCATTTCCTCCCTCCAGTTGTACGTGTGTGTGTGTGTGTGTGTGTGTTTGTCTGGCACCTGTTTTCCACTCGACTATTAAAAATGCATTTCAACGCAAATTGAATTATTATTAGTTGTATTTGATTTCTGTTGGTTCCGGTTTACTCGCACCAACACGTATCTGCTTATATATATATATATATGTTTATGTAAATATATATATACATATATATTT
>SCDT01002238.1:0-13800 GCA_004143765.1 Drosophila melanica | reverse complement strand
CCGCCCGTCCTTCTGGCCAACTCCCACCCACTCGGCTTTCATTATTGACTTATGAGCCATAAGAGGCCACAACTTGTGCAATTATTAAAGTTGAGCTGCCCATCGCCCCATCTCCTTATCCAACTGCTGGCCGCCACTAAATCATCTCTTTGATAAGCAATTTGATTTATTTTATAAAAACAATTTTGCTCTTTGACAGGCGCCTGTCCAAAAACACAACGCAAGCTTTTCTAACCGGGCTAAACTATTTTCCGTAAAAAGAAAACAATGCATTGGGATAACAAGCAGTTCTTTGTACTATGCGATACCCTGTACAGTCTTTATGGGCTTGTGCAACCCATAAGAGTAAATTTTAAAATATATATTATCTGTATTAGATTATAGAAGGCAAATTTTGAGTGTTTGTTAAAATATCAACATGTTTATTATTAGAGATGCGCCGTTTATACCCATAACGGTCAGACATAGGGTATAAAACAACGAAACCCAAAAACCGAACATTAAAATATTTTGTTGAGGTATTTTAGATGGTAAATCCCCTTGCTACAACAGTCAAGCCAGGCAACCGACCCGCAACAACAACAATTCCAAATGGTATTAACATATTTTAAACCCAAATTGCTGGACTTTTGTTGTGGTTGTTATTGTCGTTGTTGTTGTTGCTTCTCTTCTTCTTGTTGCTGACGTGTGGCATGTCAAGCATGAAGTGCAAATAGCTTGCAGCTAAATATTTATACACAATTTTTAGTTACTGACGGTAATATAATTTTTTTTTTATTTTTTTTTTTCGTCTGCCTCAGCTGTGAATATATTTTTGGCCATCTCATCCATCGGATAACCACTTGTTGTGGACACTTGCCGAGAAGTGGTTTGGCTGCGGGAGGGGGGGAAGTGTCTTAGTTCCGTATGTAGTTGACAAGATTTGACTGTGATGAGGTGCGTTTGCCTGCCAAAAGTTTGGAATTTTCTGACGAGTAAGATAAACTGGAGCTTAACTCACAAAGAAACTGTGCGGGGCCATCAATCAAGTGTCCAGAATGCTGCTTCTTGAAACTAACATATACGAAATATATTTAAAGTTGAAATACATTATTTGAATGGATTTTCTTGGAATTGATCAATTTCGCTAGCTTTTATTTATTTTCAGATTTACTTGCTTGTTTATCTAAAAACCTTCCCCAACTAGTTTTTACTTATATATCATCTGGAAAGACAACTAGCCTATGCCAACATTAAAGATTGTGTAATTTTTTTGGTCTTGACTTAAGAGCCTTCTTTTGGGGAACTCACATGTTGGCAGCTTGTTAAAATTCATTGAATGCACAGGATTGTCGATGTGCCTGCTTTCGATTCTCCGTTTGCTGTTGGATCCTATCATTCACACCCGTCTTCGCACAATGATATTTAAGTAGAACTGTTTAAAATTTATAAATGCGTCTGACGAGGCCATTAGAGGGATTTCATTTTCTGTCGAAATATATAACTAGTTGCCCACTACACACAGCTGTCGACTGCGTTTTTCTTTTCTGTGTCTGTGCCCTGAAGTCCTGAGGTTGGCTTCCTGTTGGATTGTCCGGCGTTTGGTTAACGCTTCAAATGTTGGCAAATGGCTAAATTCGTGCGCATAAAGTGAATTGTTTTATGGGAAAGGAGCCCGTAGTCTTTGAAAAACGAGTTAAACACGTGTCGAAAATGGCTGAACTTCCCTTTTAGGACGGTTCCCATCCCCTTTCTCCTTCCAGGCTGCTCAAATACTTCCTTATTGCATGTGCCGGCCATGGCATAGCATACATTTGGGCGCTTTCTGGTAATCGAAGTGAATGTGGGTTGCATAGTTTATGGCCCCATAGCCTTGACGTTCATAGATTATGGATGAGCTTCATAATGAGCCAATTTATACAAGCGTTCTTCGGCTCGGCTCATAAGCAATTCCACCTCAACTGCAGGTCCAACAGCCTCAGTTATTTTTTTTTTTTTGTTTTTTTGTTGTTTTTTTTGCGTGGTAATGATATATGAAACCCAACGAGTTGTTGTTGTTGCCAAAAACGCCATTTGTTTAAATGCGGATGGACAGGCAGCCTCAGCTCACAGCTTTCATTTGAATGCGCAGCACATGGAGCAACACATGGCACTGGTTCTGGGTAATCGCATGTGTGAAGCTTTCGGGCAGCTGTTGTTTATTTCGGTTCAGTTCGGTTTGGTCTTGGATTCCCCAGTTTGGAGGCTGCTGGTTAAGTGCACGCGTCAGGTGACAAACTTTTTACTTTCATTTTTTGTTTTCTTTGGCATTTTGTTTTTTGGTTGGCTGCTGTTGTCAATTTGTAGGAGAGCAAGGACAAGAACTGGAACAGCAGCTGTTGCTTCTGTGCTGATTTGAAGTGGCTTCTCCGAGCTGAGCTGAGCAGTAATCAAGTTGACTGTGAAAGTTACTGAGAAGGAAATAAATTGAACAGCAGACGCTTAAAGAGTTTTATAATTCAGCTAGCGAAAGAGTTGGTGGCAATGTGGCAATATAGTTGATATAACTATTGAGATGAATTGAAGCACAAATTTACCAGTTTAGAGTATTTGATCGTATTTTAATTGGAATTTCACATTATATATCTACCTGATGTAGCAGTTAATAATACCTTAGTTAAATTTATCCAAATTTTACTTTATTTCAACATCGCATTTTTATTTATAATATACAATTCTTTGGTTGTAATTTTCTAACTGGAATGCTAAAAGCTTTTTGCCAATACATCAGCTCCCTTGCACATTATTCTCTGCTGAGCTTGGAGCACAGGATTTTATTGGCATTACTCCATTTTGTGCGTCGGGTTTTTGCCGGCTAATTTTACGGTAATTTCTAAAGCATCGTTGCCAATTATTCACCTGCGTTGACGTTGGCGTCGCTTAAATTGAAAGGATTATTTACGCATCATTGAAGCCCGCACACACACACGAAACCCGCACAGACACACTCCAATTGGGTTTACCTCATTTGGCCCGCCTCCCCCCCTGGGTGTCCTTTCATTGCCACATTCATTTTGGTATTGGCATTTTTTCATTACCGCATGGCGCCGCCTCTGACATTGAACGTTGCGGTGCGTCTGCTGGCGCCTCCAGCTCCTGCAGCTCCTCCAGGTAACTAGCGCCACTCAGAGAGCAATTGAAGCGATTTATTGGTGTCATATGACAAGCACCTGCCGCTGTTCCCGTTTACCGTCTGACTGCTGCCGTCTGACGTCTGCCGGCTGCCGGCTGCCAGTTGCCTGTGGGCCCCGCCTTTTGCCAATCAGTGTCCTTTTGCTCCTGCTACTGGCGCGTAATAAAAAGTTCAAACATTAAAAAGCTGGCGAATGCGTCTTATAACGAGTTTCGAGTGTCGTTGCAACAAGCAGAGCTACCCTTGGGGCAAGCACCTCAGCCATTCACGCTTTGTGTGCCAATCAAACAAACAAACAAACAAACAAACAGACAGACAAACAGTTGGCCACGTTTGATCTGTGCTTGCGCTGGCAGACAGCCTGTGGCCAATGTGAAAACATATTGAATTACTTTTCAAAAGTATCTCGCTATCGATATAAATACATTTCTCGCTGCTTGTCGCTTTCCATCTTTCCGCTGGTCTCCTTATCAGCTGTGCAATTTGTTAATTTCTTGTCAACAAGCTGATCCTCCAGTTGGGCTAATTGGCCAACAAGCGCTGCCCAAAAACGCTTAGCCTCTTGCCATTTAATATTTTTATTTAACGCCGTTTACTTTTTATCTTTCTTTTTTCATTAAACGTTGTGGCCTGCCCCTCCCGCCCCGCCTCTCTTCAGCTCTTCTGCTCCGCTGCCCCGTCGTCCTGCTGATGCTCTTTGTTTTTGCGTTGATTTATTGCCATTTGCCTCCAATCGGCATTAATTTTTCAGCGGTTATTTGCCCTTCATGTTGCGTCCTTCTCGTCCTTGTCGTGCGCGACGTCGCCTGCTCTGTTTATTGTTGAATAATTAAATTTTCGCATAAATTCATCATCATCGATGGCTCGGGACGTTTTTAATTTCCTTTGACATCGTCACTGACGCATCGGTCTGGGGTTCCGGGACAGATTGGGATAGACAGTATATTAAACCGGGAACGAGCTGTTCATTAAGCTTTGAAGATCCACTTTGCGAGCTGCGAATTTTATTTGTTAATTTTAAAATTGTAAATCCAATTAGCGCAGCAATTAACGGGTTCATGGATTTGTTTACCTTCATTTTGCGCCTTGACTCCTTCGAGATAATCGAATATCTGTAAGATATTTAAAGCATTTTTTGATACTTAGTATGTTTTGTTTTTTGTTGTTGTTTTTTCATAATTGCCTCTATAGATTTTCTGAGTCAATAAAACGCTTCGGCAAACACATCCGCTCCCTGTCAAAAACCCACTCAAGTGACTCAGCTGTTGCATGGAAAACTGTTTGGAAAATATCTTAAAGCTATTAACGCTTATGATGCTCCAGCAGAAACCAGACGACAGCCCAACTAATGAGCTATGACATAAAAGGTTTACAAAACAAACTATGACAAAATGCCAAACTGTTTCCCGTCCCACCAAACAGCGCTCATATGCACCACAATGTTTAATGCTAAAATACTTAAAGAAGAAAAAAAATGAAAGAAAAAAGAACAGTCTTTATGACAGAACCTCTGAACCAATTTCCCTCTCTCCTCCTACTGCTGCTGCCCAGCTGCAACAAAATTTGATAGATCTATTTGTAGTGTCCCGCGCTGTTGCTGCTGCTGCTGCTGCCTGTTAAATGCGACAACTTAAAATCCCATTTGATGCACTCTTCTTTTATGATGCAGGCCGCCCTGAGCCCTCAGCTGTGGGAGCTGCTACCGCTGCTGCTGCTGCTGTTGCTGTTGCTGCTTTACCATTTCAATCTTCATAAAGTTGACAAAAATCCCAGCGAACGACGACGTCGACGAAGAGAAAACGAAAAATTATGTTCCATTAATGGAGCGAATGTTTTCCTTTTATGGGCTGCATATAAAATGTAAACTACTTAAGCGGCAGCAGCCCGAGACTCCAGACAGCGAGACTGCAACATGTGGAGGCAGCAGCAGCAGCAGCAGCAGCAGCATCAGAGACTCAGACAGCAAAACAGGCAGCTAGAATTGTTTGGGGAAGAGAGAGAGAGAGTGTATCTGTGTGTGTTTGTGTGTGTCTGCTCCTGTCTGGAAGCCGGAGCTGCCTTGGGGCAGCACGCTGTGCGCTGTGCAGTGCGCCCTGTCTCATTATGTCGCATGTGACACTGTTAATGATTATACATATATGGGTGCGATGCCACGCCCTCTTGTATAGCCAAAAATAAGGCGGGCGGCATTTCCCCTTTTTCTTTGGCTTGTTAAGGCAACCCAGCGACCCCACAACGGAAAGCGTGACGTGAAAATCTAGGAACAAATGTTTTGGTTCCCACTTGTGAAAATCCCCGATGCGACAGCGACGACAACGACGACAGCTCACAACAGTGTGGTTGTTCTTGTTGTCGTTCCGGGTTGAAGTTTCATTAAAAATACATAAAAATCAGAACGCATTTGCCTCCAGGCAGACAACAACTAATGTTCGAACAGGGGCAACATTTCGCTCTGTGTTTCAATTCAAAACATGCAACACAAATACATTGAATCGCTTGTTTATTGTATCAACCATTGTGGAGTGGGCGATTCGGGAGTGTGGCATTAAACTTGATTTGTTTAACAACAGTTTAAATTATCAAGACAGAAAAAAAAGAAGAAGGCAACTAAACTTAGCTAAACTAAACTAATTGCCAGTTTGTCTTTTGTTTTGGGCTCGCCCACCAAAAATCACACAGAGAAATCCTGAGCAAAGGCCGCCTTTCCCCGCCATAAGCCACAACAAAACAGTTTAAAAGCTGTGGGAAAACTTTACAGTTGTTCACATCTTGATTGGGTTTTAATTGTGGAGCGCTAATTTGAGAGAACAAACGCGAACTCGATTGTAATTTTCATGTTGCTTTGCCCCGATAAGCCAAACTACATAGTTTTTACCAAGAAATTGCCCGAACGAGAACTATGTAATTGTCGGAATTGGCTTACAATTAATTGGGCGTAACATTCGAATATTTAAGGAGCATGCACCATATTTTAAATTATTAAGCAGCACACTAAAGTTCAAAATATGCAACGCATTGTTTGTTTAACAGGTGCACTGACTGTAAAATCAATTGATTTTATTGAATGTGTGAAAATATTGAATTCTTAAAATGAATGATAAGTATCATTTACCATATTTCCGATTGATGGACTGCTTTAATATCAATTACATGCGGCTACAACTAAACGCACCCTTGGCACGCACCCTTGCATACTGATGGAAACATGACTGTTAATATTTCCAATAACGCCCAAAGGCCTATTAATATCCCTGGCTTAGAGTCCGGACCAAAGCGCTGCAATGTTGTTAATAGCCAAAGGTAGACGCGGGTCGATGCCAGAGCGACAAATTTGCACTAAATGCAAGTGCAGTCCACCCCTCCCCCAGCCCAGCCCAGCCCAGCCCAGCCAGCCCGGTCATAGTGCAGAGCCGGCCGTCTGCCCTAGCCCCCGGTCAGGCACAACGACTTAACGGCAATTAATGCAAATGAAGGTGGATCTGGTTGGTCTATGACGGCACTACGGAAAATGGAAAATGGTACTGAGACTGAGACTGGGGCTGTCGGGCATTTGGCGCACTTGTGCATGCCTAATTATCAGGACAATTTGCTCTTTGAATTTGCCTATTAATTAGCTATTGCACACGGCCGTAGACATTGATGACGACGACGACGAGCAAGTTTGGATTTGTCGGCTTTGACTAATGCACTCATTGATTATAATGAAATCAGACTGAAAATCCATGTGAGTTTGTCTCTGTGTGCGTGTGTGTGTGTCTTTTAATTTGCCAACGCTCATAATTAATAGCCAACCACCGCAAGCCTTAATAGGATTTAATCTCAAAGACGATGGTTATGTGAGCTGCTCCACAATATACCCAAAATGTGGTCGAATAATTTCGCATGATTTATGCCTATGTCGAGTTTTCAAATTACCACGCAGACAGACACTTATTTGTTTGCGAAATTCGGCTTTTAGATACGCTTTATTATTAATATTATAATATTTTCCAGAGTATAATTTATAATTTATTGGTGTACATTTTATTATAAATACAATGGTATCTGATGTGTAATATCTGACACCGAAAATCTGAAGGATGTCACGTACGTTATCCGAAAGCTAATAAGCTTTCATTTGCCAACTTTTGGGCCGTGGTAGCAAACAGCAATCATCCCTGAGATTGTCGCACACTTTTGCAAAACAATTTTTTTCCATTCAAAGTCATTAAAAAGAAACGCGCCAAATAATAATCGCAACAACAATGTCAACAGCATTCGGTCGTGCGCGATGATAAAAAATCGTATATCCTTGTACTTATACAAAAACATTATTAATCAATGTCCACAGGAAAATTTCTTGTTGCCATGTCTTTGACAGAATGGCACGGGGGCCGCGTGGCTGTGGCTCAAATTGAGGCTGAGTTCAGATCGGTCCTAAATTCGCGTCCCTTGGGAGCGCCCAAGGAGAGACGCTCATCGCCTTGGGCTCGTCCTGGGGACAGGCATAAAGCAGCTTAAGCCCAAGGGCGGCCACTTTTGGCCAAGGACAAGTACTGAGCGAACTTTGCTAATTTTCTTTCCTGTCACGTTGATTTTTTGTTTACCATTATAGCTGGCTGTTGTCGCCTCCAAAAAGCAAATCTCCCACTCAAATGCCCCACCCGGACAAAGGGCGGCCAACTTGATTTACGTGGCAGCCTCTAACGCCACACCGAACGGCATTTCAATTAAATTTTATTTTCTATGAGCCCGGGCGTTGAAATCAATGAAATATAATCGAATTAATTACGTCTACTAGCAGCAGGACTCGCTCATGGCTCTTGCCGGCCCATAGGTGCTGGCATATTGAGAGTCCTGTTCGAGCCACATAAATTTGCGATTCGGCTGCGTTTCATTGCTCACTGATTTCGGCTCGGATTTGTATTATTGTTAATGGCCAAGTTGTGTTGGCCATTCAGCAGCTTTCCTTAGCTGCTGACTGGGCATAAGTAGCTGCCCCAAAAAGCCAGTTCACCGACCACGTTCCAGGGGGTTGTAAATCCAAATGCTGCGGCACTGGTCCTGGTCCATTTCTCGTTTTTAATTAGCATTCAGCTGGCGAAGAGTCGCCTCTTTGTTGCGTAATTAGCTGAGTTTTGATTTATTGCCGGCCCTCCGTTTGGCAGCTTGTCACCCCAATCACCCGATCCCAGGTGCTCGGCGCTATGTCCTTTGCATAGGGTCCGCTCTCCCCTTACACAGAGCAGCAAAATTTGTTATGCAAATATTTGCACGAAATTAAAATTGTCAAACTAAAGCTGAAAGCTTTGATGCGTTTTTTTTCTTCTACTCTGCATCAGCACGGTTATGCCATCAGAAAATTTTGAGTTGAAGAATGAAAGCCCAAAAAAAATACTGCAATTCCAAAGATAGGATAGATATTGAAATAGTTATTTTATGGGTTCAATAAAGACACATTGTATATTTAAAGTAAGGGATCTATTTTTTTTTTTTTGATCTGTTTGTTTTTGGTGCTCCGCTTTTCGTAATCGCTTTTAGCATCGAAGCTTCGATTTTTATTTTTTTGCATCACTAGTTTAAGCCTTAAAAGAGGGCTTAAACTACTGATGTAAAAAACTAAAAATCGGTTATAATATTCATTTCTAACTCGAAAATCTATTTTTTCGATACTCTACAAAAAAAAGTTGCCATGTTCATTTCGGACTTATGTATATTCGCTACTTTGAACTGTTATTTGACTAACTCAAAAACCGTTTTTATTATACGAAAATGCTTTACACAGAATTAAAACTATAGCTGCGAGCGCTCAGCCGCATATAAAAATTTCATTTTGGCCTTCGCTTACAAAGGAATCGCAGTTGTTTTTTTCAGTTTTTTTTTTTTTTTTTTTTAAATTTTGTTTGGTTTTTTGTTGTAATTAACTTTTATGATGTTATTAAAAATGCTGCTTAATGTAATGCAGCCTTTCCAACAAGTTCGCTTTGCTGCAATGTAAATCAGCGCGATTATGATGGAAATTGTTGCTATGTGGGTGCCTTGGGAGTGGGCGTGGTTAAATCTTATTAGTCCCTGGTGCAATAAAAATAAAACCTCATAACTGCAATCTGCATATATTGCAGTCCGGGATGCACAACATAAACGTGCATGCATTTCTCCCTCACTCTCCCTCACTCTCTCTCTCTCTCTGTCACTCTCACCCGTATTCTCTCTCTTTCTCTGGCTGTCACTTTGTTTCGCGACTCCCCTCTGGCAATGCAATTATGCGTTTGTCCAGGTTGTTCCGACACCGCTACAAAGGCAACGTAGGCCAGTCGATAATTAAATAATTTTAATGCAATAATGCCGCAGCAGCAGCAGTACGTACGCATGTGCATGATGGGTGGGTGTGGGTCGGGTGGTTGGACGGGGCAAAACTGAGCCAGCACTATCAATTTGTACAACGGCTTAATTGATAATCTTTGGCTATTATTTAAATGCGCGCACGTCGGGGCTTTGATTCGATTCAATTTGTTGCGCTAACGATTCCAATTTGATTGTGGGAGCACAGCCCCAAACAATACAGCAACAACAACAACAACAATGCGTGTGATTGACCAAGTGACGGACAGGCTCCTAGGCAGCCTATTATTTTCTAAGGGGCGGTGCAGCGGGCCGGCATAAAACTGTGTCCGTGTGTGTGCGCGCGAGTGTGGCGTTTGTTCTGTTCTGGGATAAGCTGGCATTCAAACAATTCACTTGATCAATTTGCAGACACTGAGTTTGGTATATGGCGTGTTTATTCAATTATATGTGCTGATACCCAGTTGGCCGGGCTAAAACAGAATTCAGGTCAATAATCAGGCTTTAACATATACAGAACATAATCCTGGTACAATGGACAAGAAAATGCTTTAAAATATTTGTCACTCCAATATTTTCGTTGTGGTATGATTTGAGTATCCTTTCGGTTTGGCTTAAGTTTTGTGCAATCTTCCTCCGAACAAGGTGATTGTTTTGGACTCATTTATTTGATTGCTGATGCATTATGATAGCTTATGTTATTTACACTCAAGTCCCCTTAATTCCGGCGCTTCAGTTGTTTATAAAGCCCATAAAGGGCTTACGCCAAATTAGACCCAGTTTGTAAAGGCAACTTCAAAGTGCACAGTCGGCAATGGAAGTGGAAGTGGAAGTGGACGTGGACGTGGAACTGTGGTCATCCCCACCCATTCCGGCATTCCGGCAAATGATTGCAGTACCTGCAGGCCTGTTGTCTGGCTTTCTGCCACCCGCCCCCACCAGGGTGACCTGTTTTGTTTTTAGCTCTGCTGTGGTTCACTGTTTTGTGCTCTTTACATGCCAGCCCGCGCCGTGCCCGCCCACCTCGGACAGCCTATTAATGCCCAACAAGGCCGTTGCACACAGCCACAGCAGCCTGGCGAGCCTGAAGTGGGAAAGCCCCCGCAAATGCATTCAAACCAAATAAAAAGCTAATTAAATTAAAAGCTAATTTTAGAGTGGATGTAAAGCGCAGTAGGCAGCCTGGGAGCGTAGCCACATCGAAGTTGCCAAACGGCATAGAGAAAACCGAGAGATCCATTTTAGCTTAGCTGGGAGGGTATTTTGTTCATTAGATATGCATACGAACGGAAACGGAATGAAAACGTTATCTAATATTCATTATTTTCTCTTATTTTCCTAATCAAAAATGTTCTTTGAAAAATATGATAATTCATTTAATCTGAAAATACATTTTCGTAGATTCCTGCAAATGTATGTTTTTGAACGAGAAGAGTTCGGAGTTTGTCATTGGCAGGGTATTCAGTTTTCGATGTAAGTCTGTCCATTTGCTGTTCGTCGCTTTTATTTACCAATTTAAAAAATTAAATTTTATGTGCCGCCCCAAAATGATATGATAAACGCCACAATATGTTAAATTTATTCTAAAAGTCTTTAGTTTATGGGCTTCCGGGGAGGGTTGGTCGGTGGCTGCGCCAAGCGACAGTGCCTACAAATTGTGTCCGCGGGTCCGTTAGTCCATGTGCTTCAATAAAATAATGCCCGCTGGGGAACATATGGCAGTGCAGAATTTTATTACGCCGTTTATGGCTTTTCAGCGTTATGATGATAGCGGGCCGGGTCGAAACGGGGCTTTCGGCTGGTTCCGATGCTACCAATGGCCAGTGCGGCCGTGCGCGAATATTTATTGATGTCAACAATGCCGAGAGGGAGTGGGAGTGTGAGAGAGCGGGGTGTGGGGTGTGGGGTGTGGGCGTTGCTGAATGAAAGTGGGATGAGCTACGTGCCGGCATTTTAGCATTAAAACGCGGTCGGCCGCTATCAACGCGCATTGATCTAAACGCTTGACACGCCTCGGCGCCCAGCAGCGTGTGACATATGTCGATTGAGGGTGGCAACCCTTCCGCTTTTGCGCTCCTACGTACGATAACAATCGGTATGCAGAAAATTACTTAATTTTTTTTGTCGTCTCCTGTTGTTGTTGTTGCTGTTGTTGTTGTTTTTTCTCTTCTTATTTCCATTCGCATTGAGTTGTAAAATTTAGCACGCGACTCATAATTCAAATGTGCCACCGTCACGAAGTCCTGTCGGCTGGTCCTTTCGGTAACCTGACTGTTTGGCTTACCTGTGCCGCACACGTAGCCCCGAGGATGTCCTGGCATTGCCGCCGCATCGTTTGCCCTTTTGAGAAATTTGTTTATTGCGGCACTTGAGCAAAAGTGGCATCATCTTCCAGCAGCCATTACGAGAGGCTCTGTTCCAGCTTTGTAGTTGGATTCTTCGACGTGCCTGCGATATTTGTGCCTTATCCTTCCGCTTGTCTGCTTGTTTCTGCTTTGCTTTGCAGAAATCGTTAAAGAAATGACAAATAAGACGCCGCACTCGTGCTCGCCACCCCCCCACCCCTCCCACCGGAAACTTTCTCGTTTTCCCCCAGCTTTCTTTTTGCCTGTCAACGGTTTGACGCTGGCTTTTGTTGTTGTCGTTGTCGCTAAAAGTAAACTAATATTTCATTTGAAAAATATACCAGAAATGTCTTTTGTACATTTATTTTTTGACATGTTGTTTTGTTTTTCACTCGCTCCCTCTCCACCCCCTATCTCTTATCCCCTCACCGCTTCATTGCATAAACGCACGTTCGCAGCGGGCGGAAAACAACAATAACAACAATAACAACAACAGCAACAACAATAACCAAACCAAGTCCTTGAGAAGTGTTCGCGCTCAGATTTACGAGTATAGAAAACGTTTTCATTTGAATAACAAGCCAGCAAATATTTTGGACAGCCTCAGATCCGGCAGGGACATTTCTTTGTACGTTTACGAGTGGTTTTTATAATAAAGACGAAGATGGAGCTATATTGTGACAGTCTCTATGAAATATTTCTCTTTAGGCAATATATTTGGGGTAAGCCTCCGCCACTTGGGAATGTCACTCAGCAGCACTGAAACCGGGTCCTTAATTGAAGAAATATGAGGGAATAAAAGTGCTAACCTCATGTCTTTCTACATAGAATCGGACATAAAATAATAGCTTTTTTTTTAATATCTGACAAGCTATATATAAACATATATTTCAAAACAAAAATAATGAAATATTTTCTTGAACAATTTAATCTGTTTTTGAGCACGCAATTATAAAACTACCCTGCGGAATACAACATTTTTGAAAACATTCCGCACTCACCTGGGTGCCTTTCTAAAGACCCTTTAGACGCAGCAAATTTCTATAAAAACAAATGCTCTGTGGTCAACCTTATGACTAAACCAACAGACCCCACATTTTGGCACAAAGAGCAGCACAGAAAATAGCTGGCTAAATGAATGGGCCATTATTGCAGTCTTGCATACACTTTTCTTACAATACCCTGCATTTTACCCTGTAAAAAGGATCAAAAATAGTATGCGAAATCAGAAAATATATTTTATAAAGTTTTAGTTTATTTTAAGTTTAGCTTTTTCAAAAATATATATATATCATATCAATTTGAAGTATCTTAAATACAAAAGTCCTTATAATTAGGACATAGGATATCTCCCAGTCAGGCACTTTGAGCCGGCGCATTCTTATGAGTTTTTATATTTAGTTTAGACCTCATTTTTGCGCGGTTTCTGGCTAAAATCAACGAGTATATTTATATGCCTACGTTCCTTTTTTTAACATTTTATATTATGATGCCCATAATAAACCTACTAAATTCTATTTAGAATTTTTGCGCTTTTGAAAGCCAGTAAAATATAATAAAAATGCTGTATAAAGGCACTGCAAAAACAAATAAAATGCAGGCAAATTTTGGTCATGGCTGGCTGGCTCGCATATGTGGAGAAAAGCTTTTTGATATTTTCAGGTAGAAAATTGATGGGGGACAAAACGAGTTTTTAATTAAATTATGTGTGCAGTTAAATGTTAAGGAAAAAGCTGCACAAATTTCCCAAAAAAACACACAAAAATTATGCGGTAAATAACTCGGGCAGCTTGACGTGCTTGTTCTAGGCGCTAGGGAGTGGGGAGTGGGGCGTGGGGGCGTGGCTGCATGGACGCAGTTGCCCTTGAGGCAGCACAGTTTCATTAATTTTCCAAAATGTCAACTAATCTGCCAATTTGTTACTTTTTTTCCATTTGCTACAGGGGTTGCGGGAGTGGCGGGGTGGGGGCTGTGCGATAACGA
>SCDT01002237.1:0-13811 GCA_004143765.1 Drosophila melanica | reverse complement strand
CAAGTACGAATTAAAAACTAAATAATATAAATAATAAAAAAATAAAAATAAATAAATAATAAAATTTTAAATTGTTTTAAAATTGTTAGTAAATATAGCAGTAAATATATTGATCATATTTTCGTAAAACCGATTTTCACAAATATATAAAATATAAAATATACCTATTGCATTTATTTTTTTATATCTATTTTTCTTACTTATAAATTTGTATGTCATTTTTTTTTAAATTTATGTGTACTTTATTAAGCATTGACCTTTTTTTTACTGTTTGCTTTTGTATTTATATATTTTTGTAATCGTCTGGATTACATGTTTCAAAAATACTTTCAATATTTGTACAGCTTGCTTTTGTCTAGAATTTCTGCGGTTGACACAGCTTAAATGTGAGCGCAGTTGACACACAAATCTATATCTATGGCAAAGTAATTGATAAGCTGATAAGCGTCAGTCGCAATTCCGTTCAGAGAGCGCTCGGACGCATAACGGTTATGTTGCTATAATTTCTGACCCGGGCGTAAAACAATAACAGCCTCGTCTCTGTCAGAACTGAATGGCAAGCAAACAATGCTACAAGAGTGTGGAATAAACGAAGCATGAACACGCCTGAAAGAGAGAGAGAGAGCGAGAGGAGAGAGAGAGGCGAACAATAAAACACCTGCAACTGATAAGCGTTTTGAAGGTAGACAAAACGATAATATTTAACTTGGTCACTTGGACGCGTCTCATTTGAGTTTCACACCTTGCTCGGCGTTGCACGAGCCCAGACGGGAAACTCTGTTGTGTGTGTGTGTGTGTGTGTGTGTGTGTGTGAAAACCAAACAGGAGACGGGGTTAAGGGCGCGGGTGGTCTGCCGCATGTCATCGCCATGTTGACAAACAGAGCGCTTATCAAGCACTTTGGCGTGTTGCTGTCGCTGTTTTTGGTGGCGCTGTGCGCTGTGGGCGGCGTGGGTGGCGCCACGGTCACCTGGGGCCAGGTCAACAAATACGCCAGCACGCTGTACGCACAAGATGTTTACCTCGCGGATGCCACTGCGGATGCGGCTGCGGCTGCGAATGTCGCGGATGTTGTTTATGGCTCGCAGGTAAGGAAATAAACATGTGCATGGAATTTAAGTGGATGACGTCAGCTGATCTCGCCCAGAATGCCAGTGCGGCCGACGGCTATACGATTACAGCGGTGCATGCCTACGATATGACGCCGCTGGCGGTGCACGACGGAGACGGTGGCACCGCCCAGCTGCTGAGCGGTGGCATTGGCCAGCAGCATGCCACGATACGGTTCCGGCGGCACCCGGCACTGCCCCAGCTGCCCGTTGTACACTTCCAGTTGGTTGTTTACGGCATCCAATTGTGACTGGGAGTGGGAGTAGGAGTGGGCGTGGCTCGCTCTTTAATACTTGGATACCCAATCAAAAGAGGTAGGCATAAATATTTTGGTTTCAACTAGATTATTCGATCTGAGAGACTCTAAGCTAAAGATTTCCAATGGAATATTGGTTCTTGTTTACATGAATCTGTGGATCTAGTTTATGGGAATTATTCTATACAAGTTTTAAATCTATGTTTTCTGCGCATTTCTTTAAAAATGTAAGAGCTAAGGGTAACAAATATAGTTTGTAGATTTTTATATAGTACATAAATATCAAAACAACTGTCGGGTATAGACGACTGCGTGATACTCATTTAAAATATCACATAAAGGAGTTGATAAGCGTATTAATTATTATTATTACTGTGGAAAAATATCGATTTTCGTAATTTTTTAGATCGATCTTTAGAGCAGGTCATCCGAAAACTGTCTTCTAAATTTTCTGAGCCAAGCTCGAAAAATTTGGATAAATATATCCAAAATATATATATATGTATGTATTATTGATCGATATCCAAATTTGATTTCTGCGATCTTCAGCAGATATCTTACGTAATCTGTTTAAAGAAATTTTTTGAATTCAGCTTTCAAGCTGAGCGGAATTTAAGCTTAAAATATATTACTGCAAAATATTTTTTCTGATAATGGAAGAAGCGGTGGAAGAAGTAGCAGTATATATATGTCATGTAACGGCAGCGTAAAGTTGGACAAAGTATATATCGAAGTCGGGCAACCTCGACTAAAGTACTCGTAACTTGCTTATCTAATACTCAATATCAATCACTCCCTCTCTCTTTCTCTCTCTCTCTCTCTCTCCGCTGCCCCTCTTTAAGAATCTTGCCGTTGTGTTTTAACAAGTTTTTGTTAATTTGTTCTTTTCCAGGCGAATGTCTCTCAAGTTAATTAAGTTTCGATTCGAGTTGGAATTCAACGTTGCGAACTTCCTGCTCGACGGCAACAGCGGCAGCGGCAGACAACAGCTAACTAAATTATAATTCTGTCATAATTAAGAGCATGACTTGCGCTTATTAACATACAAAAATGCGAAAATTTCATTATAAAAAAGAAATCCCCTTCCAGCCCTTACCCCGCCTGCCGCCCACACACACAAAGAGAGACTCGAGCATTTTTGCCGTGTGCATCGCCGGAATTTAATAGTGTGCGACATCTTGGCTGGAGTTGCGGATGCTGCTGTTGCAGCTACACGTAATGAGATGCAAATGCACTGTAAACCAACTACACACAGACACACTTACACACACACAGACAACCATTTGGCGGTTTGGTTTGCCGACTTAAGTCGATTTAAGCGCTTGATAAATTTCGTTTAACTCGGCTGCCTCAGTAACCCCCCCTCCCCCCGCTGCGCTTTATATACAATATGGTTGAGGCTTTGTGCCGGATTAAGAAATAATGTACAAGTAATTATATAGTTTCAGAGAAATCGGATCATTTGCGCTCAAGTTCAATAGTTGAACAATTAATTTGCGCTTTACTCAACACAAGTTGCAGAATTGGCGCTTCAATGTAACATTTCCTCGATTTCGAATTTGATTAAGTATTAAAAATCAGCAATTAGTGAGTAATACTACCATAATATAACAGTATCTATATATAAACATATATATAGACATATATCAATAAGTTTGTTTGTGATCTGCTCTACGCAAAAACGCAATTAAACGAGTTAAATCAGTTAAGACAAATATGGTAAACCATATCTAATATATATAGTAATTATTATTTACTTAGTTTTTAATGCAAGCATGTAAATTAATATAAAGTATATATTATCATATATATTATATGTTTTTAAATTGTTAAACAATGTTTCTAAATACGTTTGCAAAAATGATTTCAAAAACTTTTGTTTTGCTTTAACTCTAACTTTTAGCTTGACTTAAATTTTGTTGAATTCAAATTTAAACTTATTCAAACAATTTTATTTTGATCCGAATCGATAAATGGAATAAATTTGTATTTGCATTTGCCAGCTTGTTGTTGTCATTAAATTTTCTAATTATAAATTGCATTTACAGCAGCTGAATTCCTTCTCGACAATTCCAATACACTGAAAGTAATATTTCTTGGAAATTCTTTAGAATTTCATTTGTTTAGGATTACAATGCAAAATGATTCCAATTTCTGAGGAACTTGTTTTACAACTAAATCCGCCATTGTTCACAAGAAGCAATAAAAGAGATGTCCGCAGAGATTTCGCAAGAACTGTAAAGGAGCAAAGGCTGACGGAACTATTTGATCTGTTTATTTGCCTTTATATTTGGAGTCGCTTGTGTTTTGTTTGCACTTGTTAAATATTTGCAGCAATCCATTGAATTTGGCCTCGACTCGGCTCAATTGAGCTGTCAACTTTGGTTGGTCTTTATTTGCGCCATTTACGAACCAGCCATCATTTTCCGATACACATCGGGTTGGCCAACCAACAATGGCACTTTGTGCTCGGCTAATTTACGCTGTAGATTTCCGATTGCAGGCACTGTTTATTGTAGCTCGGATCATGATCCGTAATAACTTTTGACACAGTTCTCAAAGTTCTCGCTTTCTAATGCCAGGTTTTTTGGCCCAAGCAATTTGCATGAATTCCGTGAAGCCTATTTCAAAAATTTTAACACTCTTGCAACCCTTCTCAAATGCCATTTTCGTGGGCCTTAATTTCAATTTCAATTGTATACAATTCCCCGCGACCACACACACACACACAACAATTTAGTGGCTGTGGGTTTGTGTTTTTTATTCTTCCTTTTTTTTGGGCGCCCAACAAATGCAAATTTTGTGCATGCGTTGATTAAAATCTAAATTCTAGACGCCCGCAAGCGGCGGACCCGTAAACAAATAGAAATAAACCCAAGTGCCGAGATTTTTAAGTTGCGTCCGCCAACAGAAGTAAAGTGCCCAAATTGTTACAGCTGGCGGCAAGCCCAAAAAGTTTATCCCGGCGACATCCGCGGAACCAAAAAAAAAAAGGGAGAGAAATAAAACAAGAACATTGCAATCGGGTGTAATCCACAACGCGATACTTGTTTATAGTGTCATCACAATCCATATAATAAATTTTACTAGAATTTAAAAAAATATATATATGTTGCACATACGCCCGGCTTGAACCTACAAAGACAAACAAAGAAAAATTTTTTTGTTTCTGGAGAGAAATAAAACAAGAACATTGCAATCGGGTGTAATCGACAGCGTAGCACTTGTTTTTAATGTCTTTACAATCTTTAGCATTATTCAATTCACCAGAATTAAAAAAAAAATGATTCACCTGCACCGGGCTTGAACCCACAAAGAAAAACAAATTTTTTTTTGTGTCTGGTTTTTGAATTGAACCAAGGTAAAGTGCGCAATCCACCAACAAATTTTAAACATTCGTTAAAAACTGCAAATAAATTTGAATAACATAAAAAAATGTTTGATTTGCTTGCAGCAGCATTGCTTTTAATCGAAATCGGTCTAAAAATAATATGAATATGACTAATAAACTGAGGGAGATAAAATGGAATAAATCAATTTATCACGAATTCAGTGAACATGGTTTCATTCGAACATCTCACATAACAAATATGCTATTTTCACTTCTTGATAGAGTATAAAAAATGCAGCAGACAAACAAAGGGAGCGCGAAATGGGCAAAAGATGCTCCACCGGCTAAACAGCCAGCAGGCGAACAAGCTTTACATTTCGCAGGCTGTCCACGTTCGCGTTCATTTTGGCCTTTTGCCACCTGGGCTCAGCTTGACAGGGAACACAGCCAACACAGCTGCAGCGGCGCAGCTAAACTCCAAACACTGACAGGAAACGCGACCAAATTGTTGTTATGCGGACAGCTTTAGCAAAGACAAACACCCACACAAACACACAGAGAGAGAGAGAGAGAGAGAGAGAGAGACATGCATGTAAATTGCAGTGGAAATATCTGCCGCAATTGCGGCCACTTGCACAATGCGGCGTATGCGTAATTAGTTAAAAATTACATCGCATTTGCCGCCATATCTGATGACCCAGGCCGAGTCAAGGTTCAAGGCAGTCGAGGCGCCTATTAATGTGATATATAATAACCGTTAGCACACAGCACAGATTCAAAAACTGCGCTCGGACTCAACTCGGACTCGTCGTGATTAAGCCTTAATGAGTTACCGGTGCGGGGTTTTAATGTTCAACAGTAATTACGGCCTTTACGTTAGCGTACAATTACACGAACTACTGAATAAGCCGTAGAGTAAATTCTTCAATGCCACATTTTAATAGTTGTTGCATTGCGCAACAATTTAATGAGCCAAAATTCCACATGGACACTTCTTGGGCCACACCACCCACTTTGCATTGCACTTGTGGCCAAAATTGCGCAAATGAAGTTGAGTTGGCCCATTGGACCGTTACCATTTGAATATATATAAAACAAACCGCAAATAAAATCAACACCAGCTTTTTTCACTCGTTTTTCGGCCAGTTCTGCACAATTGGCAATTAGTTTGAGTTGCCAAGTTTATGCAGAAACTTTGGTTCAAAACTAGTTGTAAATCTAATAAAAATGTAAACCAGATTTTATAATTCGTAATTATTATCTGAGAATCATTTTAGATTTTTTTTATTTACTATTTATTATTAAAACCTTTTGCTAATGAAGTTGTTTGTTTAAAATTCTAATTAGAGCAATTTATTTTAACCAAATTGAAATCAAGTTTAATTAAAAATATTTAAATAATTTTTGTAAAATCATTTTTGTAAAATTATTTGTTGGAGTAAAACAGGTTAACCTGAGCACAAGGCAAAACTTTAATTAAAAATTCATTTTAATTCATTTTAATTAAAAATTCACGAAATCGTTTACCGCATAAACGTTCATATTTCAATTTCTTGTTCGATTTTTGGCCAATCTCTACAGAGTTGTAGATAAAAAAAAAACGTTTATTTGTGGCAATGCGCAATAATTGAAATATTTGTGTTTTCCAAACGATTCGAGCAATTGCCAAAAAAACAAAGAAAAAATTAATCACAATGTTTGCGAGAGCTGTTCGTAAAGTTTGCTTACTTATAAAGTTCGCAAACAGCACACATGAGTGCATAGTTATGGAATATTTTTTTTTGTGTGTTTTGTTTGCCTCAAAGTACAAACAAGTAATTCGAGTTCTTATACTTAGTTAGTACTTGGCTGAAACTCACCTGAGCTGGGGCCGGTGCGGCCTGCAGGAGCAGCAGGCAAAGTGCTCCGAATATGGCAAACATTTTGTGGCTGTAAAAAAAAAAACAAGGGGAAACAAAATTAATTTCTTGCCTGGCTAGCAGCTGCCAAACAGCCCAGAGCGGAGAGGAAGAGAAAGACAGAGATGGAGAGAGAGAGAGAGAGAGTGAGAGAGATTGTTGTTGTGTTGCAATATTAGCGTGTGCCGGCCAAAGAGAGGCTTGCCAAACAGTAGCCTCAACTGTTTCTGTATGCGGACCGCGTTGCTGGACAGCTGGACAGCTAGACGGACTGTCGAGAATGTGAATTCTTGAAGCTAGCAAGCATATTATAACTATGCGTCGTAATTCAAAACGAACAGGTAAACTCTCTATGAAGAGTATTTGGGCAGCTACCAAATTCTTGCCCGATTGTTTAACACAATTTGTACCTGTACACTTTTTAGCTGTTATGCGCTAAGAACACTTCTTCTTCTTCTTATTTTTCTTTTACACGTTAATAAATCTGAACTAGACAGAAACTCGTCCACTCGCGTCGCGTTTTCGTTTAGCACTGAATCCGAATTCGAATCGGAGTCCGAGCTGGGCTTAAACTTGAAACGCGAATTGGAAGTGGAATCGGAATTGGAATTGGCTGCTGTTGTAAAGCACTGGAACTGGACGCGGCGTTGTCTGAACTGGATTTGCGGCGCAATTGAAATGCAAACGTCTGTTTATATAGGAATTTATGGGCTCAATGTCTTTTGTAATAGCCGCACAAAGTGCGAGATAAGCGCATATATGATTTTTAGTATATTCAAATTGTTGTTATATACGATTAAATCTAAGGTGATAAAAAAGTTAATAGAAAAATCAAAGAAGTTGTTGGATTCCATAGCACAGCCAAATATGAAAATAAACCTTGAAAAAAATTGTATTTACTTTAGACCAAAAAAATTAATTTAAAAAAAAAAATTCAGTAAAAATTATTTCATTTAAATCAAAATAAATAACACAGAAATAAATTTGAAGCTTTCGTTTATATTGTTTCTTCCATCACTGTATGCTATATTAAGACTCTTTGTCAACCGATCGCAAATATATATAAATAAAGTATATATATGTATTTGTGAGAGGCCGGCTGCCATTGCGCATACGCCCCGTTAGCGAGTGCTAAAGTGCTGCAAACCGGTTTCGCATATTGCAGCTACAACTTCATTTTATCAGTTGAGCGCCAAGCTTTTCATTTCGTTTCGAGTCAACTGATTCGCTGAGTGTTTGGCAATGCCGCATGGCCACGAGCCGCAGTTGACCATAAAGTCGCAGCCGCAGCGTTTTAATTTCCCATCAAGTTTTTTCGACCGGCAAATGTGGCATGCAAATGCACTTATATGCGGCACTGTGCACTATAATGTGACCCGACTTCAATCTCACTTTAAATCTTACCACGAAAGCGAACTCTGCGCAAATGCCAAAGCAGAGCACAAATCAAACGCCAAATGGCCAATGGCTGTTGGCCATTTCACTTTAGCAGCGGGGTTCTTTGTTAAGCTGGTGAAACGTTTATTGCTCGAAGTTTTATTTTTGCTGTCCTAATAAGCGCTCATTAAATATTCAAATGACAGACACATTAAATTTCTGGGTAGGCATCTGTGCAAATATATTTGGCTTTTGTTCGACTCGATTCGATTTGATTCGTTTGACCACGCAGCGAGTTGGCACGTGCTTGATGAATTTAAATGCGTGAAAGAAATTAAATGACGAGAAAAGAAATATAATTAAATACGCCAGATCGATCGGCAGTCAAATTCCTTTTAGCATTTTGGCAAAGGTTCAATTTGTGTGCATAACTCATATAATAACTAAAATGAATTTAAGCTGGTTTCTAAACTAATTGAATGCATTTGACATTGGTTGATTTGATATCAAGTATACGCTTTCCATTTATACACTTACAAACATGGCTCGTTAGAACTCAAAGCTTTATGCTAACTTAAATCGTTTTAGTTGTTATTTCCAGTTAATTGGCATTTGAGTGATTTTCAAGCAAGTTTGAATCATCAATAAAACTAAATTTAACCAGGTTTAACATTTGCAACGACAACAAACAACATTTAAAAAATAGAAAATTTAAAAATTTTTCAATTAAATAAAATAAAATATTAATAAGTATTAATTCTCAGGCTACATTCAACTACGAGATTAAGCCTAATTCTTAAATATTATTAGTATCAAAAATCTACCTATTATTCATATTAGTGTAGGATATATTAGTTAATAACTACTAACATAACCTTGAAACAAAAACTCATTTACATTATATTTTATAATTGAAACGTTTTTTCTTTCTTTTTTGGTTACAATTTTTTCTATCCATTTCCGCATTATTGATATATTGAACTGTTGTTTTAATCTGCTGTCATTTTCACATATTTGCAACGGAAATCTTGTTGAACATTGATAAGAGACGCCCCGCTGATATGGACACCGTTGGCTATTGACACTCATGCAGGCTCTCCTGGCACAGTGGGATCTTTGACATTAATTTGAGGTTTCTTGAATGATATCTGATCTGATGTCATTGCACGTAATGACAATTTGACTCACTGTATAAAGTTCACAATTCGTAGATTGTACGTTTGCCGCTGAAACCACGTTCAATTTGGGGCTAATGAAATCACTGAAATCACAGACTCGTAGTCAATTACTCTGGCTCGTAATCAATTACTTTACGTTGAGCAAAAACTTGCATGTTTGCCAAATGCGGCGAAAGTTCTTAAGCTCAATTCCCAAGTTTAAGTTTCTACACGAAAGTTGTCTTTGGGCAAAGTTTTTAACATGTTAAAATTGTGTGTTTGAGTCACAGAATATTAATGTAAATCAAAATCCAAAACTAATACTTTACAAAACTAATTTCATTGGCAAAAGCTGTTAATATTTCTGATATGTGTACTTAAAAATTTTATTTATTTTTCAGCTCTTGGAAAAGTTTTTTTTTCAGCAAAACGTGGTAGTTTCTCCATAGTACAGTGTCAAAGCTTTTCAAGTTTTTAGGCTACGCTCAAAAGTGTGCTTCATTTGACGCCTGAATTTTAGCGTGAATTAATTAAATTTTAAAAAAATCGTAGCCTAACTTGAGGCTGTACACGTAAAACCTATAAAAGTGAAGGCCAACATTTTTTATTGAATAATGAGATGAAACTTTAAAAAGAAAATGCTGATTTTCTAGCATCTTAAGGAATTTGTCTAAATACATATTTTTGACGTCAGTTTTTAGATGTTTTATAAGAAAGATTTTAAATAATATAAACAATTAAATTCTTTAAAATATATTAGTGCCAATGCCTTTCATAAGTAAGAAAATTCGAATATTATATATTTTTTTTTCAACATATATTTTGTGCTTATTTTTTTTATCATTTTTTGTTTTTGTTTTGTGTGTTGTATAAATACAATTAAATTAAACTTACAACAATTTTTACATATATCACAAAGTCAACATTCAAAACGAACACGTCTAAGAGCTAATAATTAAAAATGCATCAAAACACAGACACATGCAAAGACATACACGAGCCACGCTAAAAGGGGCTACTAACTAACTCAACTAACACACACACACACACTAACCGCTTTTATTACATATAGTTGAAATGCCCATTAAACACACACAACAGTGAGAAACGTGTGCGCCTTGCCCTTGCCCGGCCTAAGGTCAAAGTTGACTTACTTACTAATTACGAATAATGTTAACGTAAATGTAAATGCCAAATGGCTCGTTCTGGCCAACTACGCCAGCTCCTCGCGCATTTGCTGGCGCTGCGCTGTGCCCGCTGCTGTTGACAGCTTTAAGTTGCCAGGGACAGCCGCAACGGGACTGCCCGCGGGCAGGCGAAGGGGCGCCTCCGCCTCGATGGTCACCGATTTTTGGCCACCATCCGACGCCTGCCGATAGCTGCCGGTGAGGCGGCCCACCAGATTATTGACAGCCCGCAAAGTGGATATTGGTATCTGCAGCGAAGGAAAAGTGGGCTCGAATTGGGAATGGCCAAAATGATTGTCAATGCGCACGCTTACCTCGAAAATGCTGTCAATTAACGGCCGCAGGCTAAAGAACGGGTAGCCCGCCTCGGCACCGTTATTACTCGCACCGCTGGTAGCAGCACCACCCGCTCCGCCCGCCACAACACCACCCAAATTGCCCAACATCAGCGCCGCATTCTGCTGTAGGCTATTGCCGCCGGCTGCGGTCTGGGGACGATCATATAGCGCATAATCATTGCCAGGATATAGCAGCATATTCTGCACGGGCATCGGCTGCAGTAAAGTCTAAAAAAAAATCAATCAGAAAAAATAGGTATAAAATACTAATAAAAAATTACTGCTGTTAAGTGACCGCAAGTGCATTAAGTATTAATTAATATTTGTATTTTTTATGCATTTCTAATTGTGAAAATATTTAATGCAATTTAACACTTCAGGTGAAATTAATAATGGAATTACAGTTAATTATTTAATGAGTGTAAGTTTATTAAATTACGTTATTAAATCAGAATTCAATGAATGTGATTTGGAATGAATATATGTTAAGCTTTTAATGAAAATTGAAAAAAAAAAAACGTAAACAGGTTTGTTTAATAAGTTGTCTGAGTGACCCAGTCGAACCGTCAATTTATAGGTAATTCGAGTCTTGGTAATCAATAGTATTAAGCAAAGTTCATGGGAGCAACGTTACGTGACGTTACGTTACGTTACTTATTTATAGACCGAAGTTGCTGAGCTTTTGAACGTATGCTAAAAAACATGTTCTATTAGAAGAAAAGGGAAACTCCACTTTGAATGGATTTATATAAAGAGAAAATTGATTTTTCCAAACTTTTTTAAACTAATAAGAAAATAGTTGAATAGTTTTTTTAACATGTTCTACAAATGTCTCAAATTGATGTCAATCAAAATTGATTGTTAATTGAAATTAGTCAAGATTTTTTACATCTCTCAAACTTACATCATTGATGAGAACCAGCTCGTGGCGCGGTCCTCTCGCATAGCCGGTGACGCGGGTGAATTCGGTGACCAGGTGCGTCATGACCACCAGCAGCACAAACCAGACGAAGCGGTCCATGGCTGTGATAAGTATCTAGAAAAGAAAACAAACAAAATTTAATTAAATGCATTTTCATTGCTGTTATTACATCGGCGCAATTAAACGTACATCATTATCAAAAGTGATTCGCGGCATTTGTTTGCTGATTTATTTATTTGGCAGCTGGCGCATTGATCTTGCAATTAATTGTGAAGCACACACTTGCAATTACCCAAACTAAACTCAAAGTCAAGTTGATGCAGTCGCCGTCCAATTGGAAGTGTCGATTCCAACTCGATCGCGACGCGCAACTGGCTCGCTCTGGGCCGTCGATCGCGTTCTGTGCCGCACACTCAACCAGCTAAATGGTTTTGTGCCAATGGGCGCCATCGAGAATTCGAGTTCGAGCAGCTTCAAAGTGGTCGCAGAATTTTCAGCTGCTGTTGCTGCTGCTGCTGCTGCGGCTGCTGTTGCGGCTGGGACTCTGAAATGTGGATTAGCACAAGGCCAACTTGCCGCGTGCCGTTTGCCAGGCGTAACCAGTTTTTCGTGCTGCTGCTGCTGCTTCATGCGGTGGGCTGAGCGCATCGAGCATTCAGCTTTTTCCACAGCGAGCGCATTTTCCGGCCGCCAAAAGGCGGCCAATGCGGCGTATGAGCAACAATTTAAGCTAGTTGCAAAACCGGCTCAAAGCAAATACAATTTAACACCCACTAGGCTCTGGCAAGTTCAAAGGTCAAGCCAATCAATATACGTATATATATGTGAATATATATATGTATATATAGATATATATATCAAAAGCGACACTTGAGTATCTCCTCGTCAGTTGTTTGTTGACTCTTGTCTGCGTTGCCCTTTTTAAGCTAGTTCACAAAGTGAAAAGAGCATATTGGGTTTGTGCAATGCCCATTTTGCTGTCGAATTTTGGGAAATATTACTCCATATATCCTTTCTATCCCCCATATCTACCACAGCTGCCAAATCTATAGTCACAAATTCAGCAGGCAATGAGCAGTAATATTTCAATATATATCTTTTCAATATAACAATAAAACGGAAAACTCTTTTAAGTTGCTTTTAATGAGTATTATGAAGTCGTTTACATCCGACTGAAACATTTCTAATTTTTATACATTTTTTTTTTTGTGTTATTTTCCCTGTTGATTTTGATTGCAATCAGAACTGCAAATTTGAAAAGTCGCTGACACGGGGCGTGTCATTAAAGGGGAAAGGGGGCGGGAGGGGTGGCATTTGTCAAGCGGCACTGACTCTGCATTGTTGGCCGCGACGGACATTTCGGCTCAGCGATTGTTTTAAGTGTGCCAAGCACAAATGTACAAAATGAACAATTGTTGAAATTGTCTCTTTATGAAGATTCTGCCACAGCCTTGGCATGGATCGTCGTTAAGTTGCAACAACAACAACAGCAACAACAATAACAATAAAGCGTTTTGGTGGTGGGTAATTAAATAAATAATTAAGCAAATGTTGTCGGTAACCCTGACCCTTGTCAAAAGGAGAAGGCTGCGACCCCGCCGGGTCAAAAGATTCTGCTGGCCACATTTTTGTAGCAACCAAATGCAAAAACCCCAAAAAAAAAAAAAAAACAGAAAAAATGAAAAATGCCCAACAACAGTTAAATGCTGAAATTATTAACATTCGTTTAGGAAATGCATAAATCAAGAAAACTGTGATTCACTCAAGCGACAACGGTAGAAGATAATAATAAAAAATAAAACAAACGAGAAACAAAATAACGAAGAAAGAAAATGAAAACAACGGACAGCAACAAAATTGTCAGAAATATTTACGAGCTTAAAACTAACTTGAGACTTAGTTATAGACTGGGCTCTGCTGACGCTTTTTGTTGTTGTTTTCAACAGTTTTTGTTTTTTTTTTTGAGTTATTATTATGCACATTTTAAGTGGGGATAACGAAATTGTGCATTTGCATTTAATGGTTGAGAATTCAATGAGAAAAAATTCATGTGTTCTTTTTTTATAAAACAAAAAATTTTACTTTATCAATAAATAATTGAGGCCATTCATACAGCAAGAGAGATATTTAAACATTGTTGCCTTTTGAAAATCCTCCATATTTCAAATAGATAGTTTCGTTTCGTTTAATTATGAACCTTTTGTGAACAGAGCGTAGTCACAAAAATATATATAA
>SCDT01002236.1:0-13822 GCA_004143765.1 Drosophila melanica | reverse complement strand
GACAGACGGACAGACGGACAGACGGACAGACGGACAGCAAGACGGACATTGCACAAAACCAATATACTCTTTTCACTTTGTGAACGAGTATAAAAAATGTAAAAAATGTCAATCAAAAATTTTGCGTTCCATTTGCCGCACGTTGCACACTTGGTAAATCATTTTGCCGGCTCGGGTTGCGATTACACGATTTGATTAGCTTGGGCATTACTCAACCCGCTGCCATAATTATCAATTAGCAATCAATTGATTATATTACCATATTATGGCAGGCACCGCAAGCGGCAACAGCAACAGCAACAACAGGCTTTCAGTATTTTCATTTTTTTTATTTTTCAATTTCTTGCGATTGCAATAAAACAATGGCAAAGAGCAAAAACAACAGGGAAAAAAAACACACACACAAACAAATGCTGTATGTCAATGCATTCCACAACAACAACAACAACAGCAACAACAACAAATAACGCATATTGCTGCCGGCACTTTTTTTGGCCTGGGAAAAAATCGACAACAGCAGCAACAGCAACAACAATAACACTGTTAATTTAAATTGGAAAATTATACAAAAATATTCAAAACGTTCGCTGTGTGCATTTTTTTTGCGGTTATTGTTGCTGTTGTTGTTGCTGTTACGGGTTTTTTTTTTTGGTTTGCTGTTTTCTGCTGTTTTTTCCTTACATTCGAATCTCTGTTAATCTGAGCAGCTCTCAAACGTCACGTTTTCACGCGGCCAGCAATGCAACCTACGGCAACAACTACAAGTAACAACAACAGCAACAACAACAGGAACAACAGCAATTGCAAACAACTGCGAACAACAACAGCAACGAGAACTGGAATCTAACGATGACGGCTGACTGCAATCAACAAAAGCAATTCACGCATTCAATTAAATGCCTTCAAATGCGACTTGCCGACATTTGTTGTTGCTGGTGTATTTGCAGTTGTTGTTGTGGTTGTTGCTGTCGCTGGAGTATGCATTAAAATGGTATAAAATTGTCATGTTAATAACCAATAATTGTTAATTTACAACACACTCGCAATTCGCTACGTTTCGAAAAAAAAAAAAAAAAAGAGAAAAACACAATTTTTTTCGTTTATATTTTTTATATCTTTTTTTTTTGGTTTTTATAAGTTGAGTTATTTGCGTTTTGACTCGTTTTGGCATTTGGCCGCATGTCAATTAACATTTTTTTTGTGCCATTAGCCAAAAATGTATTTGCTGCAATTTTTTCTTCCTTTTTTTTTTATTATTTCAATTGAATTTATTGATTGGGTAAAATTTGCAGAAAGCTGAAATTAATCCGAGTATGCATGAGTATATCATATGTACAACATGAATAAAAATAGGCATCTGCCAATACATAAGTATAGAATACATATATATCTATAAGTATATAAGTATATATCTAATTATATATCGATAAATGAGTAAAAGTCTAATTTAAGAGAAATACTATTGAGTATTTCTTATTACTTAATGACAAAATACAAATCTTAAGAGTACAATAAAAACTTTTCAAGTAATGCCAGTACCACAAAACAATAAATTTTATAATATACAGCTTATGAGCAACAAGTGGCGCTGCCAACCGATGTACAATAAAATAGTTACTAGAAAATTCTAAAATCAAAAGTTTTCATTTTCAACTGCAATCTCGTTTGAGTTCGCCGCTTAACTATTGCACTTGTATTGAACTTTACGTTGATTTTATGATTCGAATAAGTTGGCAGCATTTTGAATATTTGGCAATATAATTGCATATCTTGAACTTGGTTAAAATTGCAAGCAATTATTATTTTTGGAAGCTATTTACAACAAAGTACTTTTTGTGATGGAAAAATAGTTTGGACACATCTGAATAATACTAATAAAATTTTCTGTAATTGCCAACTTGCAACAAATCTAATGTAGAAAATGCAAAGGAAATAACTAAACACAAAAACAACAAAAAAAAAAATGCGAGAAAAAATTTTATAATTAAAATTAACAACTTTTCTTGTCACGACTGCGACGACGCCGCCGATCGCTGAGGCTGGAACTGAGCCCCAGGTCTCCGGCCAGGTGTTGTTGCTAATGTTGTTGTCATTGTTGTTGTTGTTGTTGTTGCTTTTGTTACTGCTATTGCTGCTATAATTATGCGCATTTTCAACAGATTTATATCTTTTCTTTATATTTAAGCACAATAAAAACTAAAAAATACAAAAATAATAAAAACTGCAAATACACACACATGCACACACACACATGCACACACGCACCTATCGATGGCGGCAGAGAGCGGGACAGCGGCTAAAACTGCGATACAGACGCGTACAGAAAGATAGCGCAACTCATTAAAAAACAACCAGCAGCAGTTGGCCCGTTGGCATTAGTTACACACAGATATCTGTGTATGTGCATATGTGTCTGTGTGTGTGTCTATATGCTTATAGTATATAATTAGTAATTGTTGCACAAGCGATGCAAAGTTGGTGAGCGGCTGCGAGCTGCGGCTAAACAAAGCCGGGTCGCCATTCCAAGCCGGGGCATAATTCTAACAACGTTCATAAGTTGTTAACAACAACAACAACAGCAACAGCAACTAGCCGCAGCAGCTGGGCGCGCTGCAGCCGGGTGTTGCTGACTGCACAATACTCTGTGCACCGTTTAAGCCCTTCAAACTGTGAACAGCGAATATGAATATCTATGAAAGTTGTCTCGAACTTTTTTAGAGATTATCAAAAGCAATTCCACACTTTTTTATGAACATGAATAATAAGCATGAATATATCTATATAATGAACATTTAAAAAGCCGAATATGCTCTTCATCACTTCTTCGAACAGTGTATAATTATAAAGGTAAAACGCAGCCGGGCAGGCAGCAAAAATTAAATCCCAGTTTGAAGGTCAGCTGCGACACGAGCTGCGTGGCCCGGCAACAGCAACAGCAGCAACAACAACAACGGCTCTATGCACAAATGTGTTGTCTCTGACAAGTGACGTCAGCAACAGGAACTGAGAATAAACGCGCATGCGTTGGCGCGTTTTTAAACGCTAGCTTAACCATTTTTCTATCTTTGTTGTTTTTTTTTTTGTCAATTTTTTATATTTTTTTTTGCTTGCTTGGTCGTTTTTGCCTCGAAATTGGGCAAGATATGTGTGTAATTATGGGTTGTGTGTGTGTTTGCGATTTGTTTTGAAGATTAACACACAGTCGATGGCACTAAAATATATGTATCATTGCTTTGAGTGCGCTATTCAAAATGAAGTGTGAATAAGGCACTGATCGCCTTTCTAGGCGATTTTCAAAAATGCAATGCACTGATTTAACTTGTTTTTATGAGAGTGCTTGGAAAATGAGTAAAATAAATAGGGTAACAAGGAAGTCCGTAAAAGAGTGGGGGAAATAGTACTGTTATGCATATACATACTATATGATTAATAGGAAGACAAAGCAGCTACAATTTTCTATATTTGTCACCTTTTATTTCCAATTGAAGCAATATCATATATGTAATAGTTAGTTAAATAGCTTAGCCTTGAAAAAACAACTAAATACTCTTTGTAAACGCATATGTAATTTAGTTACCCGATTTGATCGAGTCTAACATTTAATCATCTGCTATATTTTACTTTTATAATACTCAATTTTACTCATATTTATCAAGAACACATATATACACATACACATTCGATTTCTTTACCAGTTCTTAACGTTTTACAAGATTTCACTCAACCCTCGCTCTCTGCTCTGCTGCTGCGCTGCCGGCACAACACCCACAACGCTCAGTTTCCACTCCTTCGCATGCAAGCGCTTTAACGGTAAACGTTCTCTTTCCGGTTTCGCTTGCAAATTGTTGCCCAAAATGCTTGTAACGAATTCAAGATTTGATCGCATGGTGTTGTTGTTGTTGTTGTTGTTGTTGTTGTTGTTGTTGTTGTTGTTGCTGTGGCCGTGCCCATAACGGCGTCAATTAAATTATGTTGCTAGCTACATTTTACAATTTGCAACAAATTGTTGACAGCGCCAACAACAACAACAACAAAAATCAATATCAGCACGACCTCGCTTAAGCTTGCTCTCTCTTTCGCTCTCGCTCTCTTACAATAATTTTGAGTTGTTGCTTTTATTCGGTTTTCAATTCAGATTTGGTGGACAGCAACAAGATGAAGAGCTGCTGCTGTCCCTTTGCTTAGCGTGGGATAATCGCCTTTTGCTGACCTTGAAAATGCCTCTAAACATTTGTGTGAACGCTTATGCCTGTATATGTGTAAGTGTGTGTGTGTGTGTGGTATTTCGGCGGGTCAAGTGCTGCGATTGTTTCACTGCTCCGTTTTGTCCTGTTGCTGCGTCGCGTCGCTGGTCGTCTTGCGCGCTTCCGGCTACCAAAAAGCTGGCTGACCACAAAAGCTTTTGCCGCTGCGACGGCTGCTCTGCTGCTGCGCTGTTGACCACAGACAATGTTGTTAGACAATGACAATGGCAGCGCGAACAGAGCGACTTTCCGGCGCGTCTTTTGTGCGTGCAGTGCTGCAGCAATTTAGCTTCTTTTTTTATTTTGCAAATTCTCTTCATTTTTATTTAATTCTGTTTATCGAAATGTTTTCGGTTGCCTGCTGACCATTGGGCGGATATTATTTAGACGCTATTGTGTGGCGCCGCTTTCGTTCGCGGCAGCTACCTGCAATTAGCTGTCACAGCTGCCGCAATCGCAGTAGCAGTCGCAGCCGCAGCCGGAGCCGGAGCTATAAATTAATTACGAATTGTAAACAATGCAGGCGCAGGCGTCGCATAAATAAATCTCTCGCATGTGCGCATAAATTTGCATTGCGACCTTGACGAAACTTAGTCGTGAGCGAGTCGCACTCCTCTCTCACTGTTACATATGCATGTACAACTCCTCCCTCCCTCTTGCTGACGTTCAGTTACTTCACACGATTACGCCTTTTATCATCAGATAACGGCACAAGTTGATAAGCAGCCGCGACAGCAACAGCAACAGCAACCGCAGACAAGGCTAAACCAAAAGCAGCGAATGGTGCGTAAAGCAACGCAACGCAACGTTCAAGTTCAAGTTCAATGTCAAAGCTGTACGTACATGCACACATAAGCGAACACAATGCGTACGTACGAATATAAAACTCGTTCAATCACACAAAGCACAAACACACACACACACACACACACACACGCACACACCCCAGCACGCATGGATGTATGCAGACAAAAGCAGCGGCAGCGACAGCAACTACATGCAAAACATACACATTTGCCTTATGCGTTTTGTGCGTCATTTCGTCGGCAACAAGTGGGCAGACAACCGCGACAGCGACACCGACAACGACAGCGACGTCAACGTTGACTGTTGCTGTGCTGCTCATTTTGGCATGCGAAGCGTGCGAGCGCACCTCTCACACGAACTTGTTTGCTGTGACGTCATCGCAGACATTGCGTTGCTGCCGCTACGCATGTTTCGTTGATTTTATTTGATTTTTTTTTTTTTTTATTTCCTTGTGTTTAATTTTTTTTTGGGGGCGCGTCTGTGTCTGGAGCTTAAAATGTGCGTGAGACGACAAAAATGCGTGTGACGTGCAAAACAGCTGATTAAATGAGTGCGTGTGTGTGTTTGTGTTAGTGTTTGTGTTCGCCATGCGAATATGAGAGCTGAAAAAACAAACATGAAACAGATTCATCGATAAAATGCAAGGCAGTGATCACAAGAGAATGGGAATATGGGAATGTACATACATATGTACATATGTACACACATACATATGTATGTATGTATATACGTATGTAGGTGGGTAAGTGAGTACCTACTTTTGACTTGTCATAAATCATGCAAACACAGCTTCAACTTTTGTCTCAATTTTTTCGAAGACTTCTCTCATCAACATAGATTTTGTTGCTGGTTAATTTTTTTATTTCTCACTTTGCTGCGTTTTGGTTTCAGGTTCAGTTTCTGCTTGGTTGTTTTTTCATACATATGTATATGTTTGTACGTCTATATGTGTATTTTTTTGCCACACTAATTTTGTTTGGACTCTAATTCCAAGGTCATCGTCGCATTAGCGCGTCTCGTCCAACGTTCGGCGTCGTGCAATCAGTCAACAAAAGTAGAAAAAGAAAAACAAAAAACAAACCAAAACATAAAATAAAGGCGTTTCAAGATGTTTGATGGCTCGCCAAATGGAATCTCATTTATTTATGATTTGTGTGCGCGCTGCATTTGAGTAATTAACCAAAGCGTAATGGCCATAATCAGTTCTAAGGTATACAGAAATTAACGCACCCAAAAATATCTCAAAAACAAATGCAACAAAAACAAAAAAAAATAAAAATTAAAAAAAATAAAAATAAAACTTAAAATAAACAGTTGCCACATTTGATGAGATAATTTTTAATTTTATTTATTTATTTTTCCATTGCGTTTTTGCAATTCACATTTTGAGTTGCGCGCCTTCTCTTTACGCTGTGCGCGCGCGAAAGAGAGAGAGAGAGAGGGAGAGGGAGAGGGAGTGAGACAATGATAGACAGACACCCGCGCACTCGCAAGTTTTACAAACGCGCTGCGCCCTTGCCTTTTGCCTTCTACTCCTCCTCCTCCTCCGCTGCTGCGTCCGACGCGTCGCTGGCTGCCGCCGCTGCTACTGCTGCTGTCGTTTCGCACGCTACACTAACGACAAGCGGCGTTAAAGCTCTCAGCTGCTGCGTTGCGTGCGCTGACGTTGACGGTGCTTTTGCTTAATGCTTTGCACGCCGCTTCGCACACACAAACACACACACACACACACACACTCACACACACACACACGCATGCATAAGCACACAGACGCTTGCACACAAAGTTGGTTCCGCTGCGAATGCGAATATCAAGGTCAACATGTGATGTGTGCTTGCTGCCCGCTCTCTGTGTGCCCCCGCTGACGACCACGTCGCCGTCGCAGTCGCCGCCGCCGCCGCTGAAATGAGCTCTAAGAAAATAATTAAATAGCAGCAGTCGGCAAAAAACGCAATTTTTATTTGAAGCGCAGTTGCTAAATTAGAAATGCCATATTTTTGCTTGGCGTTTTCTGCAGTTTTATTATAATTATTTTATTTTATTTTATTTTTTTATTTTGTGTTGCCAAACTTCCCCTTTAGGCCATTAATCAGCATCAAAGGCCAGCAAAGTTAGCCACAAAGCTTTTGTTACTTTCAAGCAGAACACATTTATTTTATTATCATACTAGCTGAAACACAAGTCAGCAATAAATTTAAGATCGAATATCTGCATGCACACCATATTAGAAGTGTTGTAGAGTATGTAATATAATTTTTGTATGTATGTACATACATATGTACATATATCGCTCATATGATGTTATTTAAAACATGTTTTAAAATCAGTTAAAAACTGTTCGTAAATTCTTAATAAAAATGAGACAGTTTTGAATTGTTGGCAGAAAATGCTATATGATATACTTTTGTTTAATAGTTCCTATATTCGCATGGAATATAATGCACATTATTTTGAATAATATATATATATATAGTATTCCATGCCAGTTTTGTGCCCACGCAGAAGTTATTCAAGAAAATGTTGGCAAGGCAATTCAGACGCCTCTATGCGATTCTCATGAATTCAGGTCTGCCGAGACACTTTTTGTGTTCGGTGCTGTGTGTGTGTTATTTGAAAGTTATATTCTGAAAGCTGTATTTTTTGTTTATAAGTAAACGTCTTTCTCCCTCCTTCTCTCTCTCTCTCTCTCTCTCTCTCTCTCTCTCTTGTCTATCCCCGTTTCGCATCCTCATACTTTCACTCTTACTCTGACTGTCTCTCACTCTCTCTCTTACTCTCTCTCTTACTCTCTCTCTATCTTATGTGCTCTCTCTCTTTATCTCTCTCTCTCTTTCCCTCTCTTTATCTCTTGTTCTTTCACTCTCTCACTTTACCTCTCTGTCAGCCTGTCTCTTTCTCGCTCACTCTCTCTCTCTCACCCTTTCTGTCTGTCTCTCTCTCTTTCTCTTTTTATATTAACTAATTTCGTCTTGTGTTCCCTTATGTGAATATAAACATATATTACCAATGTACGCATATATATATATATATACGCCGCCGTATATAAACACAAAATTACGCATCGATCTATAGTTTCGTGAGTCGCACAGTTTGACAGTCACCGAAACGTGACTGCTTTATGGCGCTCAAACTGCCAACAGGAAAACAGTGCAACGATGGGTTTTCGTTGCGAACGGGCAAGGAGGAGAGGAGACGAGCGGAGGCAGCGCTTACCATATACATAGGTGTGACGACTCTGCCAACTTAACTGAAAATAAACAAAAAAAAAAGAAAGAAAATAATAATAATAAGAGTCGCCGGGTCGCTGAGTCGCTTTTGCAAAAGGTTAGCATTTCTATTATGGCCACTCCCTAAAAAAAAAATATTCTAGTTGTTGCTTGACCACCATCAAAGCCGAGTTGGGTCGCCAAAACACTGCGGCGAAATATGCAAATTATTATGTTTGCATATCGCCTGCGCTATATAAGTGCATAGATGTTGTTGTTGTTGTTGTTGTTGTAGTATTTGCAGCAATTTTGCATTGCCGCTGGCGGCTCTTTTCATTGTTGCTGTTTCTATTTCTGTACTGCCAGTGGAGAAGAGGGCTTCGATTTGCAACCTGGCTCTGCCTCGTTCATCCTGCCGCACGCCTCTACAGCCACATTTATGTCTTAATATAATTTAAGCCGCAGCTTGCAGTTGCAGTTGCAGCCTTTTGATGCTGCGCTACTGCCACAAACGCCACCGAACTGCACCCACCGGCACCCGTTGCCGCTGCCCCCGCAGCAGCATCCACCTGATCTGATGCAACTTCACCTGAGCTGATCACCTCGGGCCGATCCACCCAATTTGCGGCCCTGGCAAACATTGTTATTACCTATTTTTTGCTGTTACTGTTGTTGTTCTTATTATTTCTTTTTGTTTGTATATATTTTTTTCGAGATCTTTCTTTTCTTTGCCAGCTCTCCCGCAATTGTGTAATGTGCGCAAATTTCTATAATTTGCATTAAAAGTTGTTTTACGGCAAATATTCGTGTAATTATTTCGCAGATTATAGCAAATCTTATTTTATTGATTTTAGTTAAACGATCAATTGTGCTGCCAAGATTATATAGTTCTATATTATGATAATGAGACTAGTTTCTAATCGATTCCTTTTAACTAATTACTTTAGTTTACAATTTACAGCTTCGGTTTTTTTTTTTCTAATTTCAAATGTTGTAGTGGGCTTTTATATAGTAATGCTACTAAGAAATTTAAGAAAAACTTAATAATTGTTACGTGGGATTTAATTTAAACTGTTGTCTAATGAAGATGCATTAAATCATTTTCTTTTAATTATTTTATTGAATAATAAAAATGCGCATACAAATACAAATAGATTTATTGAATACATTTTTTATGTTGAAAATAGCAGAACAAACAAAATTAGGTTGCAATATAAAAATGTTAATCAATTTATTATATTGCTGAATTTAGAGAAACTAGAAGCAGAAACTCGAGTTCTTATCTGATTTTCCAAGTTTTTATCGCAATGCTAAAAGCCTGGCGAAAAAATTTAATGAAATCAGTTGATCGTGTTGGAACATATGAAAAAATATATAATTAGTGCTTTTCTAACAAAATTAAAAATTTGATTCGTGTTTTTCTAGTATATTTATAGTATTTACAAGATAAATTTTCGCATTGCGAAAATAAGAAAAAAATGAAAATAAGAAAGAGTTCTAAGAAAAAAATGGTTTAAGATTGCTTGGGCGGCGCCTGGTTAGTTAAAGTTAAATTGTGCCCTTGGAAGATGCTGTTGATTTATGGTTGTGCGTACACACACGCACACACGCACACACATAATTGCGGCTAGAGACAACGCAACAGTAGCTGGTTCCTGTGCCAGTTCCCGCACCAGTTCCAGTTCATTTGCTGTTGTTTTTTACGTGCAGCTCTGAGGCGTTGGCTGCCTTTTGTAATTTCATTTAAATTTGTTGACGATTTATATGAACTGCAATGGGAAAGTGTGGCAACGCCCACATGGACACGCAATCTATAAGCAATACTTGATGCACATACCATATGCCCACCCCCCACACCCTGCCCACCCCCCTTCCTAGCAGCGTTCGTGCTTTAATCTATTGCAATTTATGTTGTTGACTATTTGGCTGCAAATTACATGCAACATTTTCTAACTGCGCCTGGCGTTAGAAATCAAAGCCTTTGGCGTTCATTAGCTTTGGGGGCGTTATGCCCGCAATGTTAATAATAACAGCAGCAGCAGCAGCAGTCGCAGCAGCAGCAGCAGCAGCAGTGACGTCGGCAGCGGCGTTCAATTAAAAGTGTTGCCAATTTGCGCCGCTTGGACAGCGCCTCCTACTGCTGCCTACTGCCTGTTGCCTGTTGTAATCAGGAAATTCGATTTTCTTAATGCCAGACTCGCAGACTCTGCTTATTTTTTTTTCTTTCGTATTTTTCCTTCTTTTCTTTTCGTTGCTGTGCTGTGCTGTGGTGCCCAGTTCGAGACCAAGCCCGATGCGCGCCACTAATATGCGCGTGAATTTATTAGCGCTCATTTTAGACCGTCTTTTGCGTTTGGGTTTGGGGGCGTGTGCGCGCCGATTGCATTTTTTTAAATAAATTCTGGCGCAAACGGCGCGTGACAGGCTCAGGCGAAAGGAGTACCGGCCAGGCAACTGGATCTGTCTCTCCCTCTCTATCCCTCTCTCTCTCTCTCTCTCTCTTTCTCTCTCTCGCTCATACTATGCAGCATCTGCAGAAACGTGGCAAAATGTGGCCAGCGGCCAACAGCCAAAAGCTCATTAGGCAGCCGGCCGAATCTATATGCGAAATGCGAGGCCGACGCCTTTTCAATTTGCCAAGCCATGAAAATTTACAACATTCCACCCCACCTTCCCCATCACCCTCCTTTGTTTGCCGCCCGTCGCTGCCTGTTGCATTCCCAGCGCAGCAGCATTGCATACCCCAAGGCGTGCAAGCGCACATAAAAATCGACAGATATGCGACCAGATTGTTGTTGTTGTTGCAAGTGTTGCAGTTGCAGCAGCAGCAGTTGCTCTGTTGCTCTCATTCCAGTTGCTGGCAGCACATTGTCATTCGTGGCGTGTTCACGCCTTGACGCCCGCAGCCATCGCATCGCAAGTTGACCAACTTGGCCTCGGCTCAAGCTCGGACTGAGGCTGAAATTCAGACTAAGACTCAGAGTCAGGCTCCGGCTCCGGCTCCGACTCGGGCATCTTCAAAGCGGAGCCGGTGCCCAGCGCTGATCGTAAATCTAATAAATGTTTTGCGGCCTCTTCCCACTGACCAGCCGCACCTCAAGCAGCCGAGGAACAAGCTTCGGAGCTGCTTTCTAATATTCAATCGATATATGTTTATCGATTAACCGCAATCTGTGAACAACATTTATTGTTTAAGTTATAAGTTGAATACGTATATAATTCACATGTTAGTCCTTAAATTTTGAACTCAATATTGCTATTGAATTAGTTGTAATACAATTTCAATAAATTTCAATAATATAAAAATTAAAGCCTTACCTTTAGAATCCATTGGAAACTGGCTTAATCTTAATTAAGTTATTTAATAAATTAATATTAAATTGTATATTTTATATAATAGCAGGTAAAATTTAATATCTAACAGAAAAACAAACTCAAATAAGTTAAGCAAAAAGTTAGATTATTTTAAATTAAAAGGGCAACTGTATTTTTAAGCGAAAACCTACCATTAACTTTACCAGTCGAAAACAAGTACAAAGTAAAAATTTCTTTGAAATTTGAAAATTTACAATGAGCTTTACCAGTCGCATTTTTTCTAGTATCTTGCATTTAACTTTATTATTATTTTGCTGTTATGCTTTATTGTTTATTGTCTTCGCAATGGTGGAGAAAATAAAACGAAAGAAACCATTTACCATTAACTTTACCATATGCATTTTTGCCAGTTACTTTGTATTTGATTTGTATTGAAAGTTTTGCATTTTGTTGTTGTTGTTGCAGGTGGTCCTCTCGGCCTGCTCCTCGTATTTCCAGAGCCTGTTTCTGCAGCACTCCGATCCACATCCAATTGTGATACTGAAGGACGTCCGATTTGCCGAGCTGCAAACTTTAGTTGAATTCATGTACAAGGGCGAGGTGAACGTGCAATATTGTCAGTTGCCAGCGCTGCTCAAGACAGCCGAATCACTCAAGGTACGTTTACTTAAATGCTCAAGTTTCCAACTTCAATTGCAATTTCATTTTCAATTCTAAATTGGCAGGTGAAGGGCCTAGCCGAGATGACAAATCAGAATACGACGCTGCGGGAGCCCGAGCGGGAACCGGACCGACTGCGTCCCCATTCGCAGGCCAGCGGCGGCGGCGGTGGCGGCGGCGCCAGCAAATCGGCCGATAGTCCAGCGGCTGCGGCAATGGATACCACAGCGGCAGCACCCAGCTCATCAACAGCCACAGCAGCAGCAGCAGCGGCGGCAGCAACAACAACGGCAGCGACAGCAGCAGCGGCGGCCGCAGCAGCAGCAGCAGAAGCAGCTGCGGATAACACAGCGACTGCAGCGGGCGCGTCTACAAGCAGTACAACAACCACAGCAGCAACAACAACAGCAGCAGCTGCAGCTGCGGCAACATCAGCAGCAGCAGCAGCAGCCACAACAGCAACAACCACAGCAACAACAACAGCGGGCTCAACGTCGGCGTCATCAGCGACCAAATTGTCAGCGACGTCGGCGCCGAAACGCGAGGCAAGCGAACGCTGCAGTCCGACGCCGCCGAAGCGGCCGGCGAGTGGCAGCGCAGCAGCCATTGAGCTGCTGGAGGATGAGGACGATGATGAGGATGAGGAGTACGAAGACGAGGAGCAGGAGGAGGAGCTGGAGGAGGAAACACCAATGCCGCTAGATCTCTATCAAAGACCCGCCACTGCGTCCGCAGAGCCACAGCCGGAAAGCGCCACGAGCAGCCACATCAGCAACAACAACAACAACAATAGCAGCAACAATAATAACAGCAGCAGCAGCAACAACAATAATAACAACAGCAGCAGCAACAACAATAACAACAATAGCAGCAGTCACAACAGCAGCAGCAGTAACAACAATAATAACAACAACAACAGCAGCAACCAAAATAAGGCAACCTGCTCCTCCTCAGCGGCGGCGGCGGCGGGTTCGCCCAGCGGCAGCAACGGCGACTGCGCCGGCAACGCAACGACAGCGACAGCGCCAGCGCCAGAGCCGAGCAGCCACGTGGTGGCCGTGGACGATGATGATGATGAGGATGAGCCGGATGACAATGACATGGATGAGATGGACGATCATGTGATTGTTGTGGAACGCTCAGCGGCAGCGGCAGCAGCAGCAGTGGCCGCCGCCGCCGCCGCACGCGACATGGCGCAGCGTATTGCCCATCATAATGCGCGGCGGGCGCACGGCGAGGACAATGACGAGGATGACGATGATGAGGATGAGGAGGAGCTGCCGGCGGCGCACGAGGCGCTGATGCACTCACCGAGCACCAGCGGCCGGCTGCAACCGAAGACCGAAGTGATCGATGATGATTACGACGATGAAATGGATCTGGATGATGACGACGAGGCGGACAACAGCAGTAACGACATGGGCATCAACATGAAGATGAGCAGCGGCGGTGTCGATCTCTCCACGGGCTCAACCGTTATACCATCGCCGCTGATCACGCTGCCCTCGTCATCGGCAGCAGCCGCCGCCGCAGCCGCAGCAGCAGCAGCCGCCGCGGCCGCCATGGACTCGGCCCGATCCACGCCCGGTG
>SCDT01002235.1:0-13830 GCA_004143765.1 Drosophila melanica | reverse complement strand
ATATAAATATATATATATATATATATAATATATTTATAGACATTATACATATACATAGCTGATATCCAACCATATAGACATACCCTATACATATGCAATGTTCCAAAGAACAAAATGTATGCGCAACTTTTCGAAATTTTGCAGGCCAGTGAGTGAGTTTTGAATGAATTTAACCAGTTAGAACCCCATAAAGGAGAACACTAAAAATACAACGCATACATATTTAATACCTAGTAATTGTAGAGAGTTTTTAAAATCGAAAATCCAAACAACATTTGTTACAAAGTTGTGAAGCTGTTTTAGCAACAGCAACCAAATTATTTAATGAACCATCCTTAAATGGAATAATGAATACAGTGTTGCCTTCGTTGCAAATCTTAGCCGAAACCTTAAATACCCTATTAGAAATGTAAACGAAAATATCAAAAGAGACGAGAATTAGAAAAGAAAATATTAACAAATTATATATTTACTTCAATTAGCTAATATGCCAGCAGTAATCTATGTATAACTCTCAGTCCCTCTCTTTCTCACATACTGCCCCTCGCTCTAACCCCATAGTCATCTCTCTTTAGCAAATTGAGCCTTTTATAGCAGTTGCCCCAAGCGGCCTTATATTAAAACAAAAATAAAAAGTAACAAAGCTAAAATATATCGTTAATAAAAACGATCAAATTTAAAAGTAAATGCAAATTAAAATTAATCCTAATTAGCCAGCGTTAAATTGTAGCTGATTGTTTGTTGACAAATTAATTATAATTGGAGAGCAAACTTAAAATATTAACAAAATAGAACATAAATAACTTTAAATCAATTGAATCAAATGAAATTAAATCGTAAAAACGTTTTTAGCCGCAAATTTTAACCAACAAAAAATATGACTAGAGTTGTTGTTACCAAATTATTGAAACTACGTACCAATTATATTATATAGCTTAACAGTTATTTAAGTGTGCACAAAATGTTGCATTTGCCACAGTTTAAAATATAGAACTAGCCCAATCCTTATCAGTACGATTATAACCCGAACAGGTTGCATTTTATTTCCTGCTTATGGCTACTAATCTCAAGCTTTGTACTTTTGCTCCTTCTAACTTCGCTATCCTTGCGGAATTCGTATTTTTTACATAAATCTCGTATCAGGTCAAGCATATCATATCAGTTGTTGATTGTGAACGCAAGCATTTTGGAAAGGCGCAAAACACTTTTGTTACGCTTTTGGTTATTAACGAAATTGCAAGCAACGAGAAATGTGCCAAAGACTTAATGGAATTCAGCGATTGCCATTGATCCATGAACCCATCAACATAATCAACTCACGGAATGCGTTTATTTTATTTCAATTACAAATAAACTATTATTGGCAACAAATATGTTTATGATAAACAAAATTACTGGCAAACTGCAGCTGAAGAAAAAAACAAAAATACAAATTGGAGACATATGAGTATTTGTCTGAAGTATTAAAGCTATTAATTTATCTATTAAATTAATCTGTTGTGTCACAGAAATCTTAATAGATCAAACTTGTAAATTCAATGACTAAATTTAATACTTTTTAATACATACCAGTATGTTTGAAATTTTAGCGATTTACGCATTTTTGTTTCTGTGACACAGCGCTAAATGAACATGAACATAAATATTATGAATAAATGAAATGAATTAATGTTAACTAAATTTATATATACATATACTTATACGTATTATATACATATAATATTAACCAAATAACCCAATATTTAAATATACATATATACATTATACAAAACATGCCAAGTTTGAGTATGGATCGCTCCAAAAATTTTACACATACTACACACGTTTTTTGCATTTCATAGATGCGATAAATAAAAGTTATGGCAAGAAAATACAAATATTTTTATAGTATTTCATTTTTATTTGATGCAACATGTTTGCTTGCTAGTCAAGTTATGGACAACAAATATTTAATACATTTAAAAATAAAAAAATAACAATCACAATAACAATATAACAAATAACAGAAACGAAAAACTAATTAGAGAAAAACTAGTTAAAGTTGGTCTTGGCCATAGGACCGTCGGCAGTCTTGAGAGCCCCGGTGCTTGTCAAGTTTTCGGCCTGCTGTCGCCGGTGCGATGGACAGAACAGTTTGGGACTAGTTATCAAGTTTACATGCAAATTGAGAAATGAATGAAATTGTTATAAATGTTCAATTTTATAATTTAATGAGGGCTTATTGTACTTCAATAAATAAAGGATGCGATAATTACGAAACTCCCTTCCCTCCGTTACCCTCATATTTGTTTATACCCTGAGCATACCCTGAAATTGGGGTATAATGGTTTTGTGCAAATGTAACAGACAGAACGAGACATCAGGACGACAAGCTGAGCTGATTAAGCCGTCCGTCCGCGAGCTAGAAAACTGATCTTGAACTCATTCAGAACACGGTCATAATTTGTTTGACAACTTGCCTCGTTGCATTTACATCGATTAAAATAGATTTGAAGACATTTTGCTTACCATATCTCGGAGAGCATAAAAGCTATAGGCGTTATGTTCGTGTAAAGAGATGCAAATTTTGATACCTCCGAATTTTCTATCCCCCCCAATTGCCACCTATGTCGGTATAACAAAAACAAAGCACAAATCAAAGTGGTTGCAAATTGGAATGTACATATATTTAAATGCTTTTAATAAATCCTGAAATTTTCATAACGATCATACATTTAGTGTATGTGTGAATGAATGCAAAAGGGTTGAAATGTTTGTAAAGATAGATCGCAGGGTTCAGGGTATCTTCTAGTCGGGCGGTCCCAACTAGAGCCTTCTCACACATTTTTCATATGGAGTGTAAAAAATTGGTTTGAGGGATTTAGGCATTTCCGACTAGCTTTGAATTTATGAGAAGTAAACACTTGTTTTAGACTTTATTTCAGGTGAATTATGGGCGTACAAGTATATATTCTAATTGTGATCTAGTCTCAATAGGACGCACAAAACCAATATACTCTATCTTGGGTATCAGAGTTCAAAAAACCATAAGACAACTCTTCTGTACCGACTTACCACGCTATTTCTTATCTGCCGATTGATCTTGATTTGGGTACTCGTTTCCTGCAGCTGTCGACATTCGATCATCAGTTTTTCAATGGTTTGTCTATTGGTTTCCAATTGTTGGCAATTGATTGCATTCTCTTGCTGCAGTTTCTTGTGGGAGTTGCTTACCGCAATTAGCTGTACATTGGTCTCCACCAGTTGCAGCTCAATTGCATTTAACCGGCTGCGACCCAAATTTTCTCGCTCGGCGATCTGTTTACGCTCCGATTCCAGATTGGCGATTTCGGTATTAAGTTCCATAATTGCCAAATCGTGACTGGCTTTTGAGGAGTTCAGTTCCTCAAGTACTTTTTCCATCTTCAATCGTTCATCCATCACTTGCTGCTGCAATTCGTTAATTGATTTGTGGCACAAACACAGTTGGGCAATCAGCTCCGACGAGTACTTTTGTTGCTGCTGCAGTTGCGAATTAAGGCTGCCCACTTCGAGAGTCAGAGTCGCTTTTTCGCTGTCGAAAATATTTAACTCTGTTCGCAGCTTATTGACCTTGGTGTCCGACAACTTCAGTGTCCGCTCGAGGAACTTTACCTTCTGGCCAGCCGCAATGTAGTTCTCTTTGACTATAGCGTGTTCCTGCTGTAGTTTGGCTAGCTTCCCTTCAGCACGGCTGGCAAGATCCTTATGCGTTTGTAACCCTAGCTGCAGAACGTCATTTTCATGCTGCAGGTCGCCTTGTTGCACCTCTAGCATCTCCACCGTGTGCTTCAATCGATTTATTTCGACCTGGCTGCTAGGCGGATCAGGTTGATTTGTTTGCTGCTGAAGCTTGGCTCCCTCCCACTCGGCAGGGTCGGCGACTTCCTGGTGTTTTTTTACCGCCGCCTGCAGCACTTCATTTTCGCGCTGCAGGACGCTGTGTTGCTGATAAAGTTCGGCTAGCTCCCGCTGAGCATGGCTAACGAGGTTCTGCTGCGTTTGTACTTCCATAAGCAGGACGCTTTGTTTGTGCTTTAGCTTATCCGCCAAGCGCATATACCGATTCAATTTTAATTTGTTAATGGTTGATTTGGGTTGCACTGTTTCCTGATGTTTAAGTTCGGTTAGCTCCCGCTCGGCACGGCTGGCAACATCTTGGTATGTTTTCACCTCCGTTTGCAGAACCTCCTTTTCGCGCTGCAGGACGCCTTGTTGTTCCTCTAGTTTCTCCACCGCGCGCTTCAATTGATTTAATTCGTAGTTACTAGGCGGTTCGGGCTGCTTGATTTGCTTCTGAAGCTCGGTTAGCTCCCGTTCAAAACGGCTGGCGACCTCTTGGTGCGTTTTCACATCCACCTGCAGAATCTTATTTTCCTGCAGTACGAAACTTTGTTCTTCCAGTATGTTTTGCACCAAGCGCTTCCATTGATACAAATCGACATGGCTACTTGGAAACTCGCGCTGCTGAAGTTCGGCCGATTTCTGCTCGTCACAGCTGGTGAGCTCCTGGTGTGTTTTTACCTGTGCCAGCAAAATGCTTCGTTGTTCCATTAAATTATCCACCATGCGCATCAGCTCATAATAATGGATCTGATTGCTGGGCAAGTCAGACTGCTCTAATACCTGCTGAAGTGCGGCTAGCTCCCATTTAGCACGGCTGGCGACCTTCTGGTATCTTTTCACCTCTGCCTGCAGGGTCTTCTTTTCCTGCAGAAGGACTCTTCGTTCTTCATGTAGTTTCTCCACCGAGCGCTTCCAATGATTCCATTCGACCTGGTTACTAAGCGGGTCTGGCTGCTTTGTTTGTTGCTGAAGTTCAGCTCGGTCCTGCACGGCACAGCTGGCGAGCTTCTGGTGTGTTTTCACCTCCTCCAGCAATAAGCTTCGTTGTTCAATTAGCTTATCCACTATGTGTTCTAGTTGATGATATTCGATCTGGTTATTACGTGATTTAGGGTCCTTTATTTTCTGCTGAAGTGTGGCTAGCTCCCGCTCGACACGGCTGGCGACTTCCTGGTGCGTTTTTATCTCCGCCTGTAAATCCTCTTTTTCGCGCTGCAGGGCGATTAGTTGTTCCTCTAGCTCCTCCACCACGCGTTTCAATTGATTCATCTCGACCTTGTTACTGGGCTGTGCGGTCTGTTTCGTTTCCTGCTGAAGCTTCGCTAGCTCCTGTGTGGCACGGCTGGCGACATCCTGGTGCGTTTTTACTTCAGCCTGCAAAATCAACTTTTCGCACTCCGACGAGGAATCCAATTGACTCAACTTGACCTGGTTACTGGGCGGTTCCGGCTGCTTCATTTTCTGCTGTAGTTTCAAAAGCTCTCGCTCTGCACGTCGTGTGATCTGCTGGTGCATTTCTATTTCCGCCTGCAGAATCTCCCTTCCGCGCCGTAGGACGCCTTGCTTTACTAGATTTTCCACCGAGTGTATTATGTTATGTAATTCGACCTGATTACTGGGGTGCTTTGGTTGCTTCGCTTTCTGCTCAAGATCTGCAAGCTTCCGCTTGGCGCGGTGTGCAACCTCCTGGTGCAATTTCGCCTCTGCCTGCAGAATTTCTTTTTTGCGCTGCAAGACGTCTTGTTTCAATATATTCTCCACCACGCGTTCCAATTGATTCAACTCAACTTGGTTAAAGGGTTGTTCTGACTGCTTCATTATCTGCTGAGGTTTTGCCAGCACCCACTCTGCACGGCTGGTGATCTCCTGGTGCGTTTTCATCTCTGCCAGCACAGCCACTTCTCCGCGCTGAAGGACGCCTTCTTTTACTAGTTTCTCCAGTGACCGTTCCAATTTATTTAATTCGACCTTGTTACTGTACTGTTCCGCTAACTCCCGCTTGGCACGGCTGGCGACCTCCTGGTGCGCTTTCACATCCGCCTGTAAAACCTTATTTTCCTGCAACAGGATGCTTCGTTCATCCTGAAGTTCTTCCACCAAGCTTTTCCAATGATACAATTCGCCCTGGTTACTAGGCGATTTGGATTGCTTTGCCATGTCTTGCAGGAGTTCGGTTAGCTCCCGCTCGGCACGGCTGGCGGCCTCCTGGTGCTTTTCCACTTCCGTATGCAAAATCTCCTTTTCGCGTTGCAGGACGCTTCGTTCATCCTGTAGCATCTCCACCGAGCGTTTCAATTGAGCCAACTCGACCTGGTAACTGGGCTTTTCTGGCTGTGTCGCGTTTTGCTGAAGTTCGGCAAGCTCCCGTTCGGCACGGCTGGTGACCTCATTATAACTTTTCATCTTCGCCTTCACAACGTCGTTTTCACGCTGTAGTATATCTTGCTGTTTCTCTAATTTCTCCACCGTGCATTTCAATTGATCAAACTCGCCTTGGTCACTGGGCTGTTCTGGCTTTTTAACTTTCTGCTGAAGTTCCGCAGGATCCCGCTTGCCACAGCTGGCGGCCTCCTGGTTCTTTTTTACGTCCGCTTGCCGAACCTTTTCGCGCTGCAGGATGTCTTGTTGATCATCTAACTTAATGGAGCGTTTCAATTGATTCAACTCGAGTCGGTTACTAGGCGTCTCTGGTTGCTTCGCTTTCTGCTGCTGTTCCGCTAGCTCGCGCTCGGCACGGCTGGTGATTTTGGACTCTTGGTGATTTTGGACTTCCGTCTGCAAAATTTCCTTTTCGCGTTGAAGTAAATCTTGTTGTTTCTCTAGTTTCTCCCCCGAGCGTTTTAATTTATCCAACTTGACTTGGTTACTAGGTTGTTCTGGCTGCTTCGCTTTCTGCTGATGTTCCGATACCTTCTTCTTAACACGGCTGCCGGCTTCCAGGTGAGTTTTCACCTCCGTCTTTAGAACCTTATTTTCGCGCTGATGGACGTCTTGTTGACTTTTCAGCTTCTCCACCAAGCGTTTTAATTGATTAAGCTCGACACGTTTACAGGGCTTCTCTGGCTGCTTCGCTTTTTGCTGAGTTTCCACTAACTCCCGCTGCGCACGGCTGCCGAGTTCCTGGTGCGATTTTAACTCCGACTGTTGTTCTATCTTTTTGAGCAGGACATCATTTTGTTTCTTTAGCTTCTCCTCCGAGCGCTTCAATTCATTCAATTTGACCTGGTTTCTGGGCTGGTCTGGCTGCTTAGCTTTCTGTCGAATTTCTTCTGGCTCCGGCTCAGCAGGGCTGGTGAGCTCCTGGTTTGTTTTCACATTGACTTGCAGAAACCCCTCTTCCTTAGGTAGGACGATTCGTTCTTCCTGTAGCTTTCTTACCAAGCGTTTTAGTTTGGTAAACTCAACTTGGTTACTGGGTTGTTCTGGCTGTTTTCCTTTCTGCTGAAGTTGCGATAGATCCTGTTCGGCATGGCTGGCGAACTCCTGTTTCGTTTTAACCTCTGCCTGCAGTACCTCATTTTCGCGCTTAAATACGTCTTGTTTTTTCTCTAGTTTCTCCACCAAGCGTTTCAACTCTTCTAGCTGCTTTGCTTTCTCCTGAAGTTCCGCTAGCTTTCGCTCGGTACAGCTTTTAGCCTCATGGTGCTTTTTCGACTCCGTCTGGAGAATTTCATTTTCCTTTTGAAGAAGGCTTCGTTCTTTCTGTAGCTTTTTCACCGAGCATTTCAATTGATTCAACTCGACCTGCTTACTGGGTTGTTCTGACTGGGTCCCTTTCTGCTGAAGTTCCGCTAGCTCCCGTTCGGCACGGTTGACGACTTCCTTCTGCGAATTCACCTCCGCCTGCAGAACCGTCTTTTCGCGCTGCAGGACTCTTTGTTGTTCCTCTAGCTTTTGAACCAAACACTTTAATTCATTCAATTCAATTGGGTTATTGAGCGCTGTTTGCTGTTTTGTTGATTTCTGTTGAAGTTCGACTAGTTCGCGTTCAGCACGGCTGGCGAGTTCCCGGTGTGTTTTCATGTCAACGTGCAACACTTCCTTTTCCTGTTGTAGAACTTTTCGTTCTTCTTTTAGCTTTTCCACGGAGCATTTCAACTGATACATTTCGCGTAGGTTACCGGGCAGGTGCAGTTGCTTCTTTTTTTCTTGCTGAAGTTCGGCTAGCTTCCGGTCGGCACGGCTGGCAGCCTCCTGGTGCGCTTTCACCTTTTCCAGCAAAATCTCCTTTTCCTTCAGAAGGACGCTCCGTTCTTCTTCAAGCTTCTCAACCGAGCGCTGTAATTGTTTCATTTTGATTTGGTTATTGAGATGTTCGGGCTGCTTTGTTGATTCCTGCTGAAGTTCCGCTACCTCCCGCTCAGTACGGCTGGCGAGCTTCCGGTTCGTTTGCACGTCCACCTGCAAAACCTCCTTTTCCGCCAGCAGAACTCTTCGTTCTTCTTTTAGCTTCTCCACGAGGTGCTGTAACTGATATAATTCCTTTTGATTACAAGACGGTTCCAGCTGCTTTGTTTTTTCCTGCTGAAGTTCCGCAAGCTCCCGTTCGTCACGGCTGACGACCTCTTTTTGAATTTTTAGCCCCACCTGCGGAACTTCCTTTTCGCGCTGAAGGACTCGACGTTGTGCCTTCGACAACGAGCTCTCCACCGAGCGCTTAGACTGATTCAATTCGGTTGGGTTATTGGACGGCTTGTGCTGCTTTGTTGATTTCTGCTGAAGTTCGGCTAGTTCGCGCTCAGCACGGCTGGCGAGTTCCCGGTGCATTTTCATGCCCACATGCAAAACTTCCTTTTCTTGCTGCAGAACTTTTCGTTCAGCCTTTAGTTTCTCCACGGAGCGCTTCAACTGATAAACTTCGTGTAGGTTACTAAACGGTTCCCCCTGTTTTTTTAATTCCTGCTTAAATTCAACTAGCTCGCGCTCGGCACGGCTAGCGAGTTCGCGGTGCGTTTTCATGTCTGCATGCAATATCTCCTTTTCCCGCAGCAGGACGCTTCGTTCTTCCTTTAGCTTATCCACGTAACGCCTTAACCGATACATTTCGAACAGTTTACTGGGCGGTTCAGGTTGCTTTGGTGATTCCTGTTTAGGTTGGGCTAGCTCGGTCTTAGCACGGCTGGCGAGCTCCTGATGACTTTTCATGTCCGTTCGCATAACCTCCTTTTCCTGTGGCATGATGCTTTGTTCTTCCTGTAGTTTCTTCACCAAACTATTAAACCGACTTAATTCGCCCTGTTTAGTAGGCAGTTGGGATTTTTTTGATGTGTTCTGCAGAAATTCAGCTAGCTTCTGCTCGGCACGGCTGGCAAGCTCCTTATGCACTTTCACCTCCGCCAGTAAGCCGCTTCGTTGCTCTCTTAGCTTATCCACCAAGCGCTTCAGTCGACTCAATTCCACATGAATAGCGAGCGATTTGTAGTGCTTTGCTGTTGCGAAGTACTCGCGTTCTCGCTTCTCGTAGGCGGTAATCTGTGCCGTTTGCTTATTCAGATCAAAATGCAACTGGTCGTTTTTTTTCTGCAATTTATTCACCTCCAACTGGTTGTTCATTCGCTGTTCTTCTACCAGCACTGACTGCTTAGCCTCAAGCGTTGAAAGTTTGTTCTGCTGACTCTTAAGGATCTTGTGCAGTGTTGTCAGCTCCTGTTGGAGGGCATTATTGTCTTTCTTTTGTAACTCCGCATTTTGCAGCTTTTTTTCAGCCTCCTTCAGCTGTATCTTCGGCTCATCCAGCTGCTTTTTTGCCGCCTCCAGCTGCTTTTTTGCCGCCTCCAGCTGCTTTTTTGCCGCCTCCAGCTGCACTTGCGTCTCGTTTTCCTTGCACTGTGCCTCCAGTAGATCTTTCCGAGCTTGCTCAAATTTTAGTTTTGCTTCGTCCAGTTCTTGCAGCAAACGCAATTGCATCTGCTGCAATTTATGTAATTCTTCGTCCCGGATATTTTGCTGTTGCTGCAACTTCTCTTCTTTCTGTTTCGCGGCCAGCAGTTCCTTGTTTACATCCGTGAGCTTCGCTTTTAATTCATCCCGGTCCTGTTGCGCGCTTTTTAGATGATTTGTCACGAAAATGAGTTTGGTTTTCGTTTCTTGAGCCTTGTTGACCTCCTCTGTCATATTTTCCATTCGATGTTTATATTCTACCAGTTTCTTGCTCAGCTCCAGTTGGGTGCAGTCCTGGTCACGCATGTGCTGATGCGCGACCGCCAGCTTATTTACCAGGTTTCCCTTGTCGGGTAACAGCACATTCAATTTGCTATTTGCCTCTTCCAGCTGTTTTTGTAGGCGTTCCGCGCGATTTTTGTAGCTGGCAGTTTGTTTGCTAAGTTGCTTCTCTTTGTCTTTAGACTTCTGGAGCTCCAGGCACACATCGTTGAGCTGCTTCTCCAGTTTGGTTAGATTGGGATTCTCGCCCAGCTGCTCGTGCGATCCATTAATTTGCTCGGCGCGCTGCTCAGCCTCCATTAGCTGTTCATTTTTCTCGTTTAACTCCTGCTGTAGCCTTTCCAGCCGTCCTCTGTAGTTAGCCATCTTCTTTTTTAATCTCTCATGCACACAATCTCGTTCATGCGGTTCCTGCTGCTCATCCATGTTCAATAATTCGTCAATTTGTTTGCGGGTCTCATCCAGCTCTTGCTGCAGCCGTTCTATTTGTTGTTGGTTGTCGCATACCGTTACCATAAGCTTCTTATGAGCGGTTTCCTCATCATGTAGGCTCTGCTGCGTGGTCCTCAGCTCCTCTACCAGCTGCTTATCCGGGATCTTCTGGGCTTCCTGGAGCTGATGCACTTGTTGATGGTAATTGTTTATAGTTTCAGAGAGTTGTGCATAAGCGGTTTTCCATTTCTTTATTTCCTGGTGGGCCGCATTCAACTGCTCTGTAAGGGGCTTATCCTGCTCCGAGAGATTTTGGGACTGCTGGGCCTGTTTGAGCTGCTGCAGCTGTTGATGGTAATTGTTTGCCGTCTTAATTAGCTCCTTATATGAGTTCTCCCGTTTATATAGGTCTTGCGTGACAATCTTTAATTTTTTCACCAACTGCTGTTCCGTCTCCGAGAAACTTCTTTGATCTCGCATCTGCTTAAGCTCTTCCTGCAATTTTTCCACGTTTTAATACTAATTTAAAAAGTTTTTAACAATAGTCAATGTTTAGCTTGAGTTGTTTTAGCTTATATCGAGCATATGTTTATGCCTTACCAGTTCTTTCAGTTGTTCCTCCAGTTTCCGCAGTTGCTGCTCCTTTTGTTGATATTTTAATAATTCCTGCTTCAGGTTGCGGCGCTCTTTCCTCCGCTCATCAATTTCCTGTTTCGCACGGTTGAGTTTACTCTCCAGCTGCGCCTCCCTCTCCGACGATTGGCTATTGGACTGGTCGAGCACTTGCTGCAAGCTCTCGGTCTGCTGTTGATAAGTCTTTAGCTGCTTAAGGAGCTGCATGCGCTCGCTTTCCCCCTCGCGTAGGCTGTCTTGTGCGATTTTCAGTTGCTCTAAAAGCTGCTGTTCCTTCTCTCGCAGCTGCAGCTGCACTTCTTCGAGCAGCTGCTTCTTGTGGCATATCTGCTGATTAGTGCTCTCCAGTACTTGAAGCCGCTTTTGAGCGGCTCTTAGCTGCTTAAACAATTTTTGTGCCGGCTGGCTTATCGGTAGATTGGCTTCGTCTTGTTTCTTCAAATTTGACTGGCTTAGCCCTAGGCTGGCGACTAGGTCCTCCTCAAGATCTTTCACCTGCTGTTGTAGCTGTACATAGTCAGGATCGTCGTAGACGTCGGTGTGCAGAATATTTTCTCGTTGATTCTGTTGCAGGCGCTCTTTCCTGCTTGCAAGCAACTGTTGGAAACTAATCAACTGGCGGGCGGCCTGCAGCTGCAGCTGCAGCTCCGTTATATGTTTCTGGTGCATCGGCAACAGCTCTGGCATGAGCTCGACATCCAACAACTGCTGGTTCAGCTGCAGGCGCTTCTTGTTCAGCACATATAGCTCTTGGCGGATTACTTTCAGCTGCGTCTGCAGCTCGGCTTGCTTGTCGGGCTGCGAGCACGACTTCAGCTCAATGTCCAAATTTTCGAACTCGACAATCTGCGTGTTTAGCTGTTCCTTGAGCTTCGTCAACAACTGCTCCAGATACTGCACCTCGGACAGACGCGCCGCCCCGTCCATTGCCAATGGTTTCTGCTGCTTAACAAGGTCGGTAATGTTTGCGATATGATCCGACAGCTGGTGCTTCAGGTCCTCGGTTAAGAGTGCCAATCGCTTCTGATGCACATTTACCAGCTGTATGCCCTCACACGGCTGATTGAGATTTAAGTATAGCACACTTAGGTTTTTCAAATGTTCAATCAGCTGTTTCTTGAGAGTCTCCAGCAAAACAGTCAGCTTCTGCCGCCGCTTGTCCGCTGGCTCCTGCGACTCGAGTACGCGTATGTAGTCAGCGTGGCCGCTCAGCTGCTCGCCAAGCCAGTTGCATTCGCTAATTCGATAGTCGAGCTGATCCTGCAGCTTCTGGCATTGTACGTGCAGGATTTTGTACTCGGACGCGAATTCGGTCACCTCGATACTCAGTTGCTTGACTTGGCTGGTAGATTCACTCAATTCCCTGTTGGCATTGAGAACCTGAAGCACCAACTGTTTTATGACCTCACCGCGTTCGCTCGGTTGTGGATTCCATTTCACCTGCGCATCGCGCTTGACCAACTCCAGGTACTTGTAGTTGGACACAAATTGAACAAGTTGTGTGCGCAACTGATCGAACTTGTCACTGGACTGCAGGCCCAGCCCAGCGGGCGGAAGCTTGTTGGAGTCTCTCAGCAAGTCGAGCAGGTCTGTGGCTATCGTATCATGTGCTCTTAGCTGCTGGTAACATTGAGCTAATTTTTGCTCAATGCACTTTTGCATTTCGGACATCAACTTTTGATCCAGCTGCAATTGCTGGTGGTGCGCCCCCCCCTCAGACGGTTGCACAATCAACTGGTACTCTTCGGCGGAAAGGGTTTCGTTGTTGAGCCTGCAAATAAAGTGCAGCTTCGTAAAATTGGAGGAGGCACCGTTGGCTTCAGCCTCTTTTAATCGAAGCTGTGATTTGCTTGCAATTAGACCTTTAAGTATTGCTTCCAGATCGTTCCATTCCTGATCGTCCAGTTGTTCCTTCAGCTGCAAAATGAACTCGATGTGGGCGGAGAGCTGGTCTTGGCATTGCTCCAGCTCGGTGCGGAGTAGCTCGTTCTGGCGCCGCTCTTGATTTAACTTGTCGGACAGATCACTTTGTTGCTGACTCTCGGGCTCCCGCTCCAGTTGCTTGGTCGATGTGTTCAGCTGGTTGCGAAGATCGATAATTTGACTCTCGGCCACATCTAGTTTCACCTTCAGTCTTTTGTATTCACTGCTCTCTTTGGAGGATGCCATGGTCTGGCTTTGCTGCATTTGACTATTTAAGGCTATCATATGTGGTGGAAGCTTATCGTCCTGTGGCAGTTCCACCAATTCGCCGCCATGCGAGCTCAGAGCCGCCTGCAGTTTCACTTTAACGGCCTTCAGCTCATTGGCCATAGATTCGTTCTGCTCATGCAGACTTCTCATCTTCTGCTTTACTTGGTCGGGTACACCCGCCTCCAAGTCGGTTTCCGCGTCATTCGGGTTAGCATTAATATCTTTTATGGCGTAGCTTAGCTCCTGGCACACACAGTACAGGCGCTTCCTCAATTCTTCGTGTTCTGTGCGCAGAGTCTTTATCATGCTCTCCTTATCCTTTACAATTGTGTTCACACCATCCACGAGGCTCTGCAGCTCGTTAATGCATTTTTTGGGCGACTCCGAGTTTTCATCAGACATTTCCGTCTGTTGACAGAAGAAGAAATTATATCAGCTCTTTACATAATAATTTATAGTTATTATAATTAATAAAGTCCTATAAATATATATAATTTGATAATTATATCAAGATTTCTTAAAAAAAAACAAGCAAGAGCTTAATTT
>SCDT01002234.1:0-13419 GCA_004143765.1 Drosophila melanica | reverse complement strand
ACGTATGTGGTTCTATAAAAAATTTGTATTCATGATTATTGTGCGTGAGGCTTAGACACGTTTAATTTATTACAAATGCATTCATATAGTTATTAACTGATTATTTAATATGATTCATTATTTTTTGATTTTAGTTTCAAATTGTAGAACAACGGTAAATACGAGTGAGACTAAATACAGTTAAATAAATGCGCAAAATATTGAAAACTTATTTAATCACATATAATCACACAATATTAGTACAATGTAAAATGATACCAAACACGTAAATTTTTACACAATTATGTTATAATTATATATATATATATATGAATATATATAATTATATATATTTAATATATATACATATATATTAAAAAAAAAAAAACAGACGAAAAATGAAAATAAAATACAAAAATTATTTATATGACATAAATCAATATAAAGGCCGAAATACAGATCAAGAAAGTAAGCTTTTTTAAGCTAATATCCACATCAAAATCAATTTGTGTTCGACTGGTTCTCAAGAACTGCGTACCCTTAGAGCAAATGTAAATGAATTGCTGCAAGATCCTTAGGGAACTTCGTGTGCAGATCTGTGAGATATTGACTTTTACGCAATGTATGTAAATCCTTCTGAATGCCAGTCAGCGGAATACTGGCGGGGTAAGCCCCTGTTTTTAAAATTGCTTAGCTATGGAATCAATAATAACTAACAACAATTTTTTCTCCTACGGAGAGTATTTAACTGATGTTCTTCAAAACATCGTGCGGAGACAAAGGGTGAATTTTCAGTTGAATTTTCGCTGCTGTTATTAGATACGTTTCGATCTATTTTGAAAAATATATATATATGTTTTGAACTCTTGATACCCCCCCTCCCAAAGCTAAATTCAATATTATTAGATAACCAACTCTTTAGTTATTTGGTTAGAAATTCGAAATGTTCTTGATATATAGGTATGTTGGATTGCAGTTCATGAAAGACAACATTAATGAGATGTTTACAATTAATTGTACTACATACATACATACCCAACCGCGTGGAAATATTTTTTTACACAGTATGTAAGCTTTTACATCAAATTTGTAGATGGCGGTTAAAATATTTACAACGAATATTTTATAAATGTTTCTTATTAAACATGTAAGACCTAAATTACCATAACAAAAGTATAATTATCAATAGTGAAATATCCGCATTGTGTTCGTAAGGAAATATATATCTTTAAAGTACATTTCATAAAACAACTTTAATCGACATTAATTTTAAACAAATACTAAGCAAATACTAATGTCGATTAAAAAATAACTTTATATAACAAATATATACAAAGATATGTATCACTAAATGGTTATATAATAAAATTTTTCGAAAATAAAAAAAACCGTATTGGTTTCTATCTATCTATCTATCACAGTTCCATATTTACATTATTATGCAGCTCCAAAATTGATTGCTACATTTTATCTACCGTTTCATCCAAAATATATATAGGTTCAATAATAATAATACAACATCGGAAATATATATTCTTCTTTCGCGCATACTTGCCAGTGTGCAAAATTGTTTCAAATCAGGGAAACTTGATCCTGATGATGATCAATATGCAAATTTGAAAACTGAACTAAAATACTATCCGAAACTACAAAAGCTAAAAAGCTGATCTTAGACTCTTTAAGTTTGTATATACCAAACGCAGAGCAAGTTTATTCATTTTATGTTGATGTCTTGCCCTCTTTTATTAATATCGATAAAAATCGATTTCAAGACATGGTTTTCTTGACATATCTCGGAGACCTTATGATATAGTGGCACATCATTTGGTGAGGTCTGATTGGATACCTTTCCCTAATCGCTCCCAGTATCGATGAAAACCATTTAAAAACCGCAAATCGAATACCACAGGCTATGCTTCTAAATGGTCCTAAAAATCTCATGCGATCATAAATTTAGTTTAGAAGACATTCCAGAATCAAGTTCAGGGTATAAAAAGGTAAGTATTTTCCCCAAATTTTAAAGGAAGAGTCGCCAAATTTGGTTTGTAGAATCGCGAAAGCCTATTTACCAACAATTTTAGAAATAAAGCCTCCAAATTTGGAAAGTAGATAGCTGGTCATACGCTTGGACTTGATCTGCGGTTAGTTAGAAAACTCAACTTCAACCTTCCTTCGCTTATTGCAGTGCTTACCATCGATAAGCTTGTACAATTCTTAACCGATCTTAATGAAACTTTTACATTAATATATTATTTTAATGATATACATTTTAGTTTGTTGTAGATCTTTATAGATTTTGGAAAAATAGTAAGCGTTATCGATCACTTAAAGTAAGATTGATTTGCACGTGCCTTAGACGAGTCCATATTCGAGATATTGAAGACTCAAACTCTTATGAGTACTGAAATCCACACATTCATATAATTGGATCCACACATTTATAATTGACTGAGTATTGTTAGGATATCTGTAAAACAAAACAAAACAAACCAATGTTTCACCGTTATTCCCTATTGGGGAATCATTACACTTTTAAATTAATTCTAAAAGCCAGCTAAAAACCGTACAAGAAGATATGTACCGCGTCGGTGTCCCCCGCATCGGACCAATTGTATGATTTTTTTTAATTAAGAGTATTGCAATATTCCAAATATTTCAACTCCGATCACCCAAAGCTATCATTCCATTCATTCTGATTAGCCAACTGATATTGCTAAATCTCTGAAATACTCACGCGTACATCTAAATAGTTAATACTCCATTCCATAAATGAGAACACATGGTTTTGTTTTTCTTCTTTAATAAAATAATAACAGTAACTAAAGTACTGAGACTTTATATTTAGCTGATTTCGTGGTATGGGCCTTAACACTGTTGTTGCTTTTCGGTTTAGTGTGTTATATTTGCATTAAGATTCTAGAGAAATCCTCTTGAGAGCATTTGAACAAAACATTTATATGACTATATTAAGTACATGGACAAAATATTTATAAATATATATATATATTTAGATATATATATATATTTTACATGCTATGTATTATCATGCCAGTGGCTCATAAACTATGAGTTATGGGGATGTTATTGGATTGCCCTGACTCCGAAACCAATACTTATGCCAACTTAACAAACGCGCTATATTCGGCAAACCGAAAATGAAATACCCTTGCAAAGCAACGCTTAAGCGACATTTTTTGTTTCAATTAGAATTGCACAAGGACATTCGAACATATGATATGAGCCTGATGGTCTAAATTGGGTGACTTTCAAATCCATTTATTCGGAAATATTGTAAGCTCTCGAAAGTGCAGCGAAAACAATAGTCAACGTATTATTGTAAACACCTTATGGAATATATATACTATCTTGAAGATTCATTTTTGAGACAAGACAATCTAATTTGCATAACGAACTGTTTCTGTTTATATTGTATTGTAAACTATAAGTAAACCTAAATAATATAAAATCTGTACGAATAATAACAAACTGCTTCGCAATATTTTCTAAAAATCTATTGTTATTTATAGTGGAGAGGATTATTTCTCAGTAGTTGAATCGTTTTAGATCGGATGTGCAGATAAAGCTAATGAAATGAATATATGATCGTAAATAAAAATAGAAGATTAGACTTATATTATGGGGACGGAAGTGCCTCCTTCTATTTATTACGAGTATCGTCTGTGACAGTATATATATGTGTGTGTTTAGGTGTGTATGGGTAAAGGTAAATATATATAATTATAATTTTGCAAGGGTATACAAATCGACCAATCTGCTCTTATGTATTAAGTATATGCGTTTACTCTGGGTCGACCAATGCCGGTTATAATTGTACTATATGTTAATTACAGTTGAAGTATATAAGCATATGTATAATTCATCTCTAATATATCTCTTTCTTTCTCAGCAGGATTACATGAAGATATACATACGCACATTCCACTGCCACTGCTACTTATATGCCATACACATACTTTCTCAACCAAAAAAGCTATACATATAGCATGTAGTACATCCATGCCCATATGCATATACCTTCTTATTCATATATATGACAAGTTATTTTTGGTATTCGCATATTGGCATGTATGTTTGCAGTTATGTGCTGAATTAATTGCTGATGTCCCCATATGGGTATTTGCGGATTACTTTAGTAGGATAAGTGGATTGTGTAATTTATATTTAAAAGCACATTTACATATAATTAATTTTAACTTTTATTGATAAACGACACACATCCGCATTAGTTCGCCGATGAAAACATATTGGTGTTGTCCCACTCCAACTGGTTGATGTGTGCAAATCCATCTTTAATTACTGCATTCAACAAAATATGACCAATTATAACTAAACAACTCGATTAGTACATTGTACAAATACATACCTTCTTCATCTTCCGAATCAGAATTCTCAGAATCCGAGCTTTCTTCAGATGCGGCATCCGTTTGCATTGGATTTATGGTGATGGTCAACGCAGAATCATCCCAAATTAAACCTTCGTCGGCAACCTGAAATAACAAAAAATTAAAATATATAATACATAAAATACCAAATATATTTAGAAAGCTTGTTGTTCTTATAATAAGAATATAGACAGATAAAATGTTTGCAAAAACTTGTTTGCAAAAACTTGTTAGATTACACTAGGTGATAGCTTGAGCCTAGCATAGAACACACGCGTTGAGGTGGTGAAAACTAAAAACAAAAACAAAAAGAAAGATTTCACACCGGGAGTCGAACCGCCCACCATTCAGCTTAAGCTACACAACTCTTATCGACTGTACCACACTTCCACTTAATTCACTTATGATAACATTTGTCATAAAACGATAAATTTGTATAATTATTTCTGATAATTAAAAAAAGAAAAGATACATTCCACAACCCGGACTCGAACCGCTTACTCTTCGGTTCCCATTCAATTCCATTGTGATAAATTTCAACTCAACCATTGCAAAAAATAATCCAAGAAAAATCCTCGACAAAATTCTGCTTTTGTTTAGATGTGTGCACATGAACACTACCCTCACTACTTAAAAGATATTCTTGATTTGCTCGTTAATTAAATGTATGATTGTAATGAAATCAAAAAGTCTGGACAAATCAATTTTATTTTTTAGTTATATCAAAAATTGGGGCGAGTGGGGCATATCCAAAACCCGAAATATGTCAAATCTGACATATCTGGTGTCTGTAGCAAACATATCTGGTGTCTGTAGCTTTTTTAAAAAATATAAAATTCCTATAACTCTCACAGTTTTAAAGCTAGTCACCAAGTTTATATATACATTGCTACTATAGACAAATTTCCCAAAATGTCTGACAGCTCCAATCGATATAGCGTGTATATTATTGATATTAATAAGTGTAAGGATTTTATTACGAATATGTTGCTATGAGATGTGGCCTTCGACTAAAAATTTAAACTCCATGCAGTATTTTTCAAATTCAAACCTTAGGTGACTGTGTCACGCAGACAAATTAAATGTGAGAGGGCCAGTTAGGTAAGCTATCAACTCATCACTTACCTTTGGGCAAGGCTGATGTCGGTCTGTATACTTCTGGTTGTTTTTTAGCCTTGCAATGGAAACGCCACAGAGCAATATGACAAGAAAAACGCATATTAGGATGATCAGCATTGTTGGATGCGAAGCTTCGGCTAGAAGAGATAAGCATTGAATAGAGTTCGATATACAATAGATGCTCTTCTAAAATACTAACCTTTGCGCACAATAGAATGTACGTGCGATTTGGGCTCCTGTACATCGTTGGTATGAAGTTGGGAATTTGAGAAGAATTTCGTATCTGAAAGGAACGTAATTGTGTAATGCATTGTGGTTGCAATCAGTATTTAAAGAGCGTACCTTGTGCGCCCTGATCATCGCTCTCGCTTAGGCCACGCCCATTATGATAATTTGGCATAAAATTGTCATTTCCCTCGGCGCTGGTTACTGAAATCGGAGATGGGGCATTCGTTGTCCTGGACGATTGTTTCGGGTGCAAAACGGTCAATGTTAGAGTATATTCGACGCTCTTATATTGTGAGCTAAGCTGCGTACAAGAAAGCTTGAACACTCGATTCAAATAATAAGCCGGCTTCTTGTTGCTATAAACTAGAGCGCGCAATACGCTGAGATAGCTACGAATGGAATCGGTGCCGATCATCTCAACGCCATCCTTATTGATGTTCGTGCGAATGTCCATTGTGGATGAAAGCGACTCATCGCCGTCTATTTGTATCTCCTCATGATCGGGATTCAGTGATGGAAAGACAATCACACTGCACGAATCCAGATTCTCTTTTGGGGTCACATTAGTTTTTTTGTTATCGGTAGCGAGCCCGATGTGAACCTTGTCCAAGATATGTACGCCCAACTTGATTTCCTGATAGGAGACCAATTTGTTTTGGGTTCCTGCAAAGCAATGAAATAGTGTAATAGACAACCACAAAATGAATTATAAATATGCGCTTACCAGAAATCGCAATTTTGGTCAATGGGTGCATGCCTTGAGAGAACTTCGACGAAAGCTGATCGTGCTGTACTTGAGGCTTAACGCTTTCAACCTTATAGATCGCGGCGCTATCCTCAGCTAGCTTGTTGCCCAAAGCTGTCGATTCGGTCATACCCACCGGCTGGATGGGCTCATTGACCATAATGTACGTCTCGATGGTGGGCAGGCGTATGGCGCTCTGATTTGTACACATCATTGTCGTGCGAACCTCGATGTTGCGGCGTCCGATGGTGGGACTCTTCTTGATATTGATGTATTGGATCTTACGCATAAGTTGTTCGATTTTATGCTTGCTCTGCGCCTCAATGTATATCTCGTTCATTTTGGCATTGACCTGAACCTGAAATTCGGCCGAGTCCTCCGGCTGCTCCAATTGCAATTCCGTCGATGGCAGCAAATGCTCCGCGCAGCTTGTGCCGCATTTAATGTCCTCCGCCGACAGCACATCGTTGACAGAGATCTTCACCTCGGAGATGTCGCCGTTGAAGCCATGCTTCAGCCGATTCTCGGAGCTCTGATAGCAGGCGCCTACGGCCAATGTGGTGTTAACTCCATGGGCAGCGTGCAGCGGCCAATCGTCGATTACCTCAGGGTTGGCGTGTCGATCCTCAACGGAGCTCTCGAACCGAACACCATCGATGTAGAGCTCCACCTTCGATGACTGGTCCACGTTGACCACGTAATAATGCCACTCGTTGTCGCACACCTGCGGTATCTTCCAGCGCCACTCCGCCGGGCTAAATATGTTCAGATCGCCCTCGTTAAAGTTCTTCCGCAGTAGCAGTATGAGACGACAGTTGCGCACAAAGAGCGCCATGTGGTGGCGATTCATTTTGTGATCGTCTGCGCTGCACACGATGTGCTCCTTGACGTGCTTGTTTATAGAGTTCTGGCTGCCGTGCCGGAAAATGGTCACAATGCTAAAGGGACGCACCGAAAAGTCGTGGTGTCCGATAAAGCCGTCGGGCACTACCACGCCGGCGGAGCCGTCGAAATGAAATATCGGCTCGGGACCCTCATCATAGCTTAGCTCCTTCGTCCAGTCGGCACCGCGTGGCAGAAGATCCCTCAGGTTTGAGTTGGCCGAGCAGTTGGATATATCTCGATCACATCCGAAGGATATATGTTTGGTCTTTGTGAGGGTTTTCGTTGTGTGTGGGAATTTATATTTATAGCAACTAACTGGCAAAGAAAAGAAATGTTTGCTCACCTTTAGCGCAACCGCCGCGTGTATATTGAGATCGTCGGTGCTGCACAGTATGTTGCACAGATCCAGCCGAGCATTTGGGAACAGCTGTAGGCTTTCGGTACTACCGGACTGTAAATAAGAATAGCGAATAGTTGTTGTTGTATCCCCTTTAAACTTTAATGAGATAGTAAAGTCTAATATTTTAATTCGAACAAACAAATTTACAAAGATTTCACTTTGAATTCGAATTCCATTTACTATTTATGATCAAAATAAGATATACTTACAGTATAATCAATTCGCTCAGGTATGCCCAAGAACTTGGCATCGCAAACCCGTCGCACCTTGATGCTGACCATTATTGGCGCGGACTCCTTCATGGCGCAGTCATAGGCCACAACGGACAGAATGTGGTTGTGGGACACTTTATGCGACAGGGGCTCAGTATTCTTGATCGAGCCCTCATTGTCAATGGTGAACGGCTCGTCACTGTTCAGTATCTCATACTTGCAGACGTCGCCAAAGAGGGGCGTGCAGTCCTTGTCGGCAGCTTCGACACGGATAATCTCGTTATATAATTTGCCCTCGTCGACCTCGGTGACATAGGATGGCTGTAGGAAGGTCGGGGCATACTCATTGATATCGATGACTGTGATGTGAACGTTGGCCGAATTCGATGGCGTTCCGTCGCAATATATGGCAACAATTTCAAAGTGGTAGCTTTTGCGTTTCTCACAGTTCAATGTGTGGCGGGCTTTCAATATTCCCAGATTGTTAACCAACTCAATCTGAGAATTGAGAAAGGAGATGGATACGTTCATCATATACAGTGATATGTGGACACCAGTAACAATATAAGACTCTGTTGTCTTTTAATACAACCTACCTGGAATGGAATTTCATGATATGGCTTTTTCAAAATGCGAAAGTTGCAAATTTTCTCTTCGTCAACTTTTATTAACGGTGTTATTTCCACCAGAGTCTCATTTTCCCGAATCAATCCATGGTACGACTTTTCTAATATATATTCTGTAATTTACCAAATTTTTGTTTAAAAAGCAAATTCTATTCATATTTTTCAAGTCATTAGGCGTCAATTAAATAGTTCGGTTATTTTAGGTTACGAAAGAAATAAGTAAATATATAAACGCACCTCGTTGTGTCAAATACTCGTCCTCATTTTCATTAGAGGCCCCAGCAGACACTGAAGAGCCGAGTGCAACAATAAGTATTAGACCCAGGTAGACATAATTTATGCTTTGTAGCGACACCATAGTTCTGGCTGTATTATGGATGGCCAAAGTTTCCAAAATTAAAGTATTTAACGTCCTTTACTTTCTGTAAGGGAATATTATGATAAACGTAACCATTGGCAATTCGTTTTATTTATTGATTCAAGATTTCAAAGTTTATAACGAAAGTTTCTTGTAAATCAGATGCATGTTTAAATGTATCCAAGTATATGTGACTGTGTGTATGTGATGCGCGTGTGTGTGTGTGTGTGTGTGTGTTTGACTTCATGAGATACACATTTTACGAGATACATATGCACATATATGTATATACATACAAATTTATATGTATCTCTTCATTTTAAGATGTTAATACACACGAGTACGAAGTAAAAGCAAAACTCTTCACTTTTAAGTCAAAAAAATTCTTTTTGAACAGTATTTCACATTACTGTAAAATACAGTATTAATTTGAATTCATCTCAGTTTTTCACCCACACAGGATATGCAAAAATCAATATTGATACCTTAACTTTGCTTGCTGTTCGCGTCAATTGAAGAATGTTAACTTTTTTTTCAGCTGCAACATCTAAAACTTCAGCTGATCTTTATTTATTGTTTGGTCGGACATTTATTAATTGTTTATCCGACATTTTTTATGCATTTGCCAAGAAAAGAATCAGTTGTTTTGGAATGACCTAAAAAATCCCAAATCATTTTAGAGTCGTTCGATTGGTGTATTGTGTATATTCCCACAACAATTTAACGCACAAAATCTGTGCCCGATATATACAAAATCGATAAGTCGAAATTTTTATCGGTTTAATATCATTACTTCGCATTTTGGGAATTCACGCTATAAAATATAATTTTTATAACTTTTGAATGTGTTTGTGTCCTCTGTTATACAAAAATAGTCCTAGCTACATATACTAAAATAAAGCACACGTTGTTAGAAATGAAATAATGAAATTATTAGAGCCCCATTCTTTGCTAAACTCTATCCACATGTAACATCGCAGTTGCGAGAGCTTTCAAATTACTTTTGCGTCGTCTTTAAATTTGGCAAATGCGTATCCAGACCATCTCTATCTGCACATCATTTGGATACACTTTCTTTTAACGTATAATGGTATTTATTAAAACGAAATATTTGTGGACACACTGGCGATTCAAAATGGGCGCAAACTGTTTAAATTGTAACCCGTCGCTCAAGGTATTTCCTGCCAAAAATATAAATATCATAAACATTTGGTAATGCATATAATAATACAGGGCGTGATTTAATAAAAATAATAACTATATATCCCACAAGATCTGGCTTGATGACTTTAAATTAATTAGTGGAGCTGTAGGAGCCTGAATATATGTGTATATTTTTTATATTATTGTGTTTCCGTTAATTATATCTTCTCTTCGAAAATAATTAAAACAGCTTAATAATAATAAGAAATTTGAAATACGGTATTTCAATGCAACACAATACAATTTGTTGGCTCGATAGTATCCTAGTGTATTTTTCGGAACACTTTGGCATTCATTACTGCCATACAGCTGACAAGGAGAGCGGTGACAGGGACAGCGAATATAAATTCATCCCTAGTTGGGTGTAAAACGAAAAAGCCAGCAACAGTTCTTGCCCACAATTTCATTCATGGCTGAAATGTGTTCGCGCACAGTTTTACATAAATATATATACATAATCGTACATACATATGTATAGGTAAAAACCGAATACCTACGCCCACGTACGCCCATCCAACAAGCAGATACAGTACGTACGAACTTGAAGCCGAACCCAAACCCGAAGCGTGCGTCGAATACAAGCACATAAATCGGAAGGAAGTTAGTGTGCGAGCTTCTTAATTTTTTCAGGGACTGTGGATGCTGTGAGTGCGCCTCTGGTCGAACCCCTGTCTGTACACTTAGTTCAGTTTATAACGCGTGTTGGAAAAGTTCACATTCATTCATAGTCTCACATAAAGAAGGAGTAAGAAAAAACTCATAAAGGATCTGCAACTTATTGCTTGTGCTTCTGTGCGTGCTTGTTACCCCCCGGTAAAATGAAAATGTACTCGATTTAATAATGGCAGGCTGTTAATAAGTAGTAAGTAGGCTGATGCATCAAATATCACCAATGTTCGCACTCCGTACACGGATATAATGCGATACATTAGTGTGGGTGTGTGTGTGTGCGTGTGTATGTCTATTAATATATTTAGGTCGATTAAATCCTCAAATCGAAAATCTTATTGCATACATTACAGTTTCATAGAGCTTTACAAAAAAGTATGTATGTATGTGCGCACACATTTGTCAATGAGTTGAGATATTGTGCCGAATTTTACCCAGTAGAGTTCGGCACTGCCGAAGGTGAGCTACATCCACCCTTATGTTCGGAACTAAGTTGAATGTGTGTGTCTTCAACACGTATACACACATTCACATGCATACATACATATACATACATATATATAGATTGAGATTAACATGTCTGAATGGCTCTTTCGTATCATGTGGGTGTCGAACTAATAATTGATAACTATTTCATATTGAGTGAAATTATGATATTTAATCAAATCTCTATTTATAAATGCAGCTAAATGCTTATATTCTTACATATTTATAAGATAGGTAAAGAAAAATGAAAATATGGCTGAGACAAGTGGTAATGCAACGCACCAAAGGTATAAACACGTCTGTTTCAACGGTATGAGGCTATCGGCGAAGGGCATCTCACTTCTAATTTGTCGGTTCATAAATGGACAAGCCTTTAAATACCGCAGAAAAGTAAATCCAATTTTTTAAGAAAAAACGGCACTCAATTCAGTTTAATTCAATTCAATTCACGTTTCAAATAAGAGCACCAATATTTGTTTGTCCAGCACCTGCACCAATTAGTGTACAAAGATAAACTCGCAAACTTAAGGCACATTCGTAATAAGTTGATGTAACCTGTATGTACATCGTTCTATGTACATACCTATATTTATAGTTTATGTCTTATACCACAGGGAGTTATAATTTTGTTGTTTTTTTTTTTGTTTTTCTCAAAAGTGTTTAAGCGTTGGTTAAGTATATTACACGTGAGATGTGATTTATGGCAGTTTAAGTTTAAATTTAAATATACATCGTTCTACATACATATGTAAATACACTTTCATTACGAAACTTAATGTTTATTGAAGGCTTTCTTTCAAAGGGGATAAATATTATTCAAGCAAACTGTAAATCGGATCTTATACCTATACTTATACTTACACTTATACTTATACTTATACGTATACGTATACTTATTTTTAAACTTATACTTGTACTTGTACTTGTACTTATACTTAAACTCATACTTATACTTATACTTATACTAATTTGTATTATTTTAATACTTATGAAATTTTACTAAAATAATAATATAGTAAAATAACATTTATTTCATATATAATTTATTGATAATTGATATATCACATCAAGTTCCGAAGCACCAAATAAGTAGTAACTTTTTTCGATTTATTCAAAAAATTCCACATTAAAACTTTAAAATATTATCTTTTATTTTTACAATGTTGTTTATGATTCTTTTATATATGCATGTCACTGTAGAGCGTGTGATATAATTGTCTTTAAAAATTGCTAATTTATTCGATTAAATATATTTCCCAATGCCAGACAATATCTACATATTTAAAAACATATCTATTTGACGTAACGTGATCAGCTTCTTGGTCGTTTTATGAATTATACTCATAACTGGATATTACCCAGATAATTCTAAAAAGATGCTTTGTTATCACAGTACGGTAAGTGTGTCTCTAAACTTTGTTAAATATAGGTAAAACATAGTTTTATGAATTAATTTTATGCTGTCGGGCTTCACCGACTGCCTTATACCCATTCACGGCCCATATTATTACTGATATATTGATATGTCAAGGTCTTATTCTTTGGGAGAGGTCGCCAGCTATCTGGCATTAAAGCTGTGCGAGATATATATTTACATACATTTTTACCGATTATTAAAGGGGGGTGACTCGTATTTCGTGGCATTCCACCAATATATGTACATATATGACAAACTTGGCGGCTCTTTTCAGCCTATCCAAATCTATTTTATTGTAGACAACTGCAAATACGAAATCGAAAATTACTGTTTCGCAATATAATTATTTAATACAACATAATTATACTATACTATATTAATTTGTAATATTCTAAACGTTTTGCAAATGGATACAAAATGCTGGGTCGTAGGAGGCCTTATAAAGCATATTTTCTTGGTCAGCATCATTAGCCGAGTATACTTAGCCCTGTCCGTTTGTCTGTCCGTTTATCTGTTTATCGCAGCTATTAAAGACAGAAACTGGTCTTGAAACCTGAAAATTATTTATTACTATTATTATTATTATTATTATTATTATAATTATTAATATTATTATTATTATTATTATTATTATTATTATTATTATTATTATTATTATTATTATTATTATTATTATTATTATTATTATT
>SCDT01002233.1:1539-14316 GCA_004143765.1 Drosophila melanica | reverse complement strand
ATTATATATTATAATTTTATTAATTATACAAGTAAGAACGTTGCAGTCAGGCGTTACCCAGTGCGTTATACTTGTTGTATATTTCGAAAATTTCAAGTGGCTAGCTTTAATAACGGCGAAAAACCTTGCGTGCATTCGGCTAGAATAATCCCCCCCAAAACCTATATACCTGAAAGCTCACATCGATAAGTTTTGCATATTTCTACAATTTAACAAGTAAGAACGTTGCAGACGGGCGTTACCGACTGCGTTATACTCGTTCACGTTCTTAATTATTGTTATTTTAAAAAATTTTGGTATTTTGCAATTTGTGTGTTGCTGGGGGTGTGGAGAGTGGGGGGTGCGGGTGGGGGTGGTCGTCGGCAAAATTGTGTTCCTCTCTTTAAAGGAGGTGGCCAGTTATCCACCCACCAAATGTGGTAGCTCTAGCTTAAAAACTGTGCCTATATCTCATAGGCATTTCCGGCGGAGCGGGGGCGTTTGGAGCGTTATAGTGGGCGTGGGACACCAGCTACCTACATACCAAATTTGGTGGCTCTATCGCATAAATTGTGGGAGATATGCACGTGTTATCGATTTGAGCTGCCAAATATTATGCGTTTTGCATAGCGGTAGCGGGAGGGGGCGTGGCCAAAAAAAAACATCCTGTGATGTTTGGAGGAGCACTTCGGTAATATATATCCCAAATTTGGTGACTCTAGCTCAAAAACTGTGGAAGATATATGAATATCTGATTTTTGAGAGCGGGGCGCTAGGGCGCGTTATAGTGGGCGTGGCCGGGATGTCAATGTCGCAATCTTTTTGGAAGGTCGCCAGCTACACACACAGCAAGTTTGGTGGCTCTAGCTTCAAAATTGTGGACTTTAGCGATATGCGATTTTAGGTGTTATAGGTTTGCCAAAATCCTTAACACACTATCTGACGGGGGGACACACGAGTATATATCCAAAATTTCTAGCTTCAATAGCGGACAGCAAGACGGACATTGCACAAAGCCAATATACTCTTTTCCCTTCGTGAACGAGTATAAAAACTAGATAGCTGATGACCTCCCCCACAGAAAGCACCCTAAAACCCCTCGAAAATCGTTTAAAACCGTTAATTATCACAGTCACAGTTCTGGGCTGTACGATGTTTTGAATCGGTGCAGACATTTTGTATAATAACAAATGTTATCAGCACGAAACTGAGTATTGCACGGTCGTTCATACTAAATTTACAGCACCATCTTTAGTATATTTCAAAATAATAAAATTTAATTCCACTCTGATAATGTCGAGGGTTTTGCAGGTATGCCACTTAGTGATCCAATAATATTTTGGAGACCATTAGAAAATTCATTTTATTTTTAGTGCACGTCTGTTGGGTCAATTCATGATTTAATCCATTCGTTTAATTTACATGAACGAAATGTAAGTTGGTTTTGACTATTGCTATTACGGTCACAGTTTGACCCCACCCACTGGCCCGCCTCTGACCACACACACATACACATACACACACACATACACATACACACACACATACACATACACACACACACACACATACACATACACACCCACAAAGTTGCATTGTTGCGAGGAGTGTGTGCAATGCCATTGTTTGCTTCTAGCATTGTTGTTGCATTTAATTAAAACCCTAAAATGTAGGCACATGATTGCAGCTGGCTGAGTGGCCCGACGAATCCAGGGAGCTGATGAGCGGTATGTGCCATGCAGGAGAATATTGGTAAGGAAACAAAAAAAAAAATGTGGAGCGGTTGCCATTTAGGCAACCACAGCAACGACTTAAACCAACAGTAATAGCAACAACAGCAACAAAAGTCGCTTCAACGATTCACTTAACACAACCCCTTTACTCCCGCGTTTAGTCTCTTTCTCTCTCTCTCTCTCTCTCTTTCTATCTCTCGCTCTCTCTATCTATCGCTCTTTCGGCATCTTTCGTGCCGTAATCGCTCAAATTGTTGGACAAACATTAAATCAGTTTTTAAGAAAATAGTCTAATAATTTTATTCGATGCCTTAATCAAAGAAAGCATAAAAAGTAATGTCAGTCATCTGAACCGAAGCGAATGAAAATAATATAAAGACCAAAAATATGCAAAAATTATATCTTGAGAGCAGCAAAGACCACACCCAAAATAACGGACCTATGCAAGGCAGCTTATATTTGATTTAAAACTGCAATATGCTCTAGCAAAACAACCAATTCCACATATACGTATGTATACCCTGTGTGTAGTGTCATTTAATTTGCATAAATTATAGGATATTCCGTATATGTATATTTGATATTAATATAAAAGAATTATTTAAGTATATAACAGAAGACGTGATGCTTGTGTAAAACTCAAATAAAACTTAGTTTTTATTGATTATGTCAACAATTATATTTATACCCTGAATTATGTTTATTTAGCCATGTCCATGTCTGTATGAACGCAGCTTTCGCAGAAACTACGGAAGCTAAAGACCTAAATTTTTCGACTTCAGATGCTCCTAATCAGCAGGCATAACAAGTTTAAAATTGGTTTCGATATCTTGTCCCGGTTCATTGACATTGATCAAAATCGATTTCAACCTTTGTTTTTCTTACATCTCGTAGACGAGTATAATAATATAGAGGTACCAAATGTGGTGCGTTTTGTTTTTGAAAAACAGACGCAGATTTTGATTTTGCATATCTCCCCCAATCGGGGGATAGTTTCAAATTGGATAGTACATACATTTTAATGGTCTTAATAAGTCCTGAAAATTTCACATCGTTCATACGATCATACAAAAGAAAATCAAGAATCTAGTTTCTATAGTGGAGGCCATGTGCAGCTACCGAGTAAAGTGCGTGCGACGTTCATTTATGTATGTGTTTGTAAATTTTTGTATGTATGTCTGAATGGGGTTTTATTAAGACAGTTTGCAGGGTTCAGGGTATCTCGTAGTCGGGCGCCCAAGACTAGAGCCTTCTCACTTGTTTTATACAATGTACAATGTCCGTCTTGCTTTTCGTCGGGCGGTCCGTCTGTGCGTGTGAACGCAGTTATTTTTTGCCACTATTGAAGCTAGAGCCTTGACATTTTGAAAGATATATTTTCATATATACTAGTGTCTGACAAACTGTTGAGGGTTTTTGGGTCGCGCTCACTGGGGGCAGGGCTAACCGATAACATCTAATATCCCAAATCGTTACCGTCTATTGACGGCGTAGATCAGTAGCCACTAACATTCTACAGTTTTGTCTTTTCTGGGAGTTTAGAGCCTTAAAAGGAAAATGCAGACTGATTTCTGCAACGATTTAGTTCAGTAAGCCACTCCTTGCTACTTGAGAACTAGTTCCCCATAAGTTCTTTTTCGAAAAAGCTGTATTCTAACTTTATCAAGGCGACGCCTGCGGTTTCACAGGGTAGTCATCTTTTCCACTTCTCTTTATTTTTATCATTAACGACTTCTTCGGTAATTTCACATCCCGGCATGCTAATGTATGCCGATGATGTGAAATTGGGTATCACATATAAGAATATGGCTTATTTCGAAGTTCTTCTCAAAGCAATTTTCAGGTCTGTAGTACTTGATTACTGATTTTTATGGTTTTGTCGATACTGGGGGCGATTGGGGAAAGTATCCAAAATCCGGAGGTATCAACATCTGCGTCTAGTCAGAACGCACATAAAGCACTACATTTTTTGCATCTATATCTACATATTGTTATATCTTTAGAAACAAAAATGTTAAATTGTAGTTGATATATATACATTTTTATTGATTTATCTATAGATTAGACGGGCCTTATCTCAGTCCATACCACAGAAATTCGTAGCTGCTGTAGGTATACGTCATATAGGTTGGGTTTTTCTAATTAAAAATTGTACGGTTGCAAAATTAATCACTAAAATAAAAAATTATTTTTAATTTTAAGATAATATTTGTTATTTTTTTCAACTTATGTGTCATATATGTAACCGATAAATTAGGTTTGGTAAAAGTTACAACAAAACAAAATGTTGTTACCTTATGCTATTTTTAAATTCACAGTCAGCTTTATTTAAAAAATAATTTTTTAGTATTTTCTCTATGACCAAACTCGTTTAAGTTTACAAAAATGTAAATAAAATATATTAAAAACATACATAAGAAAACAGAAACTTCCGTAGACATATCCAATGTTTTTGCTATGTTTTTGCTCAAATACGAAACAGACGGAAACAACTGTAAATTTTGACTTAACTAAAATTGCTTTATTTTTATTAAGACGTATTACCGCACAAAAATTAAATAGTTGTTCATTAATTTTAATTGAATATGTATCATTTTTTATCTTTTAGTTGACTTCAACGGACTTTTTGAATGAATAGTGTTATTGAATTATCAAAAACATTTTTATTTGTTATATTATATTATATATAAAATATTATTTATTGTAATAATTAATATACTTTAAATAACCTAAAAATTAATTCATTGAAGCTTAGAGTAGGTACAAATAGTACCCAGAGTTTTGGGATCATAACCAACTTTCTGGACATAAAAGTTTTTCGCCAACGTAAAGATTTCCAACATGGCTAAATTATAACTAATCAACTACAATAGCATTCTATGACTTTCACTAACCAAATATGTACACACATATATCTTTAAAATACTATGAAGTGTCTTTAATCTTACCTTGGCACAAAACAATTTTTAAACTGCGTTGACTGCAGCCAAAAGAAGCGACTGTGGAAAAAAAATTCGTTCCCGTTTTCTTAACTTTAATCGTTGCCCGATTTTCGCTTCAGTTTTTATTTGTGTTTTTCTCTCGCCTTGCTTATTTGCATTTAGTTTTTTATTTTTCTAGTTGAATTTTTAAAACTTAGAGCGCTCTTTTTTTTTATTTGTTTTGGTGATAGTTTGCAACAAAACAAAAAGAACAAAAAAAAAAAACAACGACGAACTTTGCGAAGTATAAAAAAAAAAGAAAAAGTAAATATCACACGAATTTTTCAATTGTTTTTTGCACTTTTTAACATTTCGTGTTTCTGTTCGCCGCTTTGTTGTTTTGCTCTGTGCGCTGTGGCCAAACAGCTGAGCTTAAATTAATAAACATATAGCAATAGCAACTGCGAAACGGTAACAAAGCGCTCGCGGTTTTGCATTTTTTGTTTTTAACATATGATTTGTCTTAATAACTGACAGCAACAAGTTGATCTAAATTAATTAAGTTAATAATTAACAGAGGGATTAACTGCTGCACTTGTTAATGCTTATTTTCTCGCGGTTGCTGTCGCTGTTAATCCTGCTGCTGCTGCAATTTGATTACGAAATGTTGACTTCAATTTCCTAACTGACTCTCAATTTCGCCCCCTTTTTTTGCTGTTGCTCTTTATCTATGCCTTGGCAGCTTTGTTAGCGCGACCTCCGCAATGACCGTGTAACAATTTTGCAGCTCAGTAGCAGCAGCAGCAGCAATAACAAACAAAGCCAAGAAACGCGCGCGCGCCACAAAGTAGGCAACGACAACATTTGTGGCAATCAGACGCACTTTAACAAACAAAAAAAAAACAACAACAACAACAAACACAGGAGCCAAATACTGCGCGCCTTTATTTAAGCATATTTTTTTTAAATTCTCGTTAAGTTGCGTTTTTTTTTTGTTAACAGCATTCGCTCGTTTATTATTTCTGTAACTAAATTTGTATTGCCGCTCAGCAGTTTCGACAACAACTACAACATGAGCTGCAGTAGCAGCAGCACACACAATACTTATGTAAGCGTTTTGTGCGCGCTTTTGTGCGTTTTTGCAGGCGTCAAATGCCGTTTCCACAATTAAAGGCAGCCAAAACAGTTCTAATAGTTTTTGTTGCTTTTATTTTTCCTCTGGCTATTGCTTGTTATTATCTGTTTGGTTGATGCTGCCATTGCAATTGCTGCTGTCTTTGTTGTTGTTGTTGTTATTGTTGGCAGCAGCAGCACCAGCAGCGGCAATTCATTCAAACTCACAAAAACCAACGCAGCTAGCAGTCACATGCGCGACACACACAGACACAAACGCAAACATATATAAAACTACACACACAAACAAACACGCACACACGCACGCACGCACACACAGAGGCAAACACGCGCACAGACACAGCAAAACGGCCACGGAGACAAGACAACGACTGCGACTACGACAACGACGGCAACTGCTGCGACTGCGACTGTGACTGCGACTGCGACTCTCGCGTTTGGTTCTCCTTAAAGCGAAACGCGTGCCGTCTGCGCTGAGTCCTGTTTCATACTATTCTTCATTGGTTGCTGCTGCTGTTGATGATGCCACTGCTGCTGATGCTGATGCTGCTGCTGTTGCTGTTGCTGTTGCTGCTGATGCTGCGGCACAAGAATTTCCCTTTTGACTATGTTAAAATTTCCCTGGCATGCGCACCGTGTGCAACAGCAAGCGCCTTACAACAGTAGCCGGTCACACGACGTATACGTAATATCTGGCCAAGACCACACAAATTGTTAACAGCAGCGTAAACAAAAGCCCGCGTGCTGCCTCAACACAGATCCCAAATAGATCCCATTAAAAAACCATTAAATTCCATACAGATTTCAATGGGTTTTTTTGCGCAGTTTACATTGGAATTTTCACTAGCGTTGTAAGTGGGGCTTGCAGTGAATTTTCATCGATTGTCAGCTTCGTAACAATTCCTTTTAGCCAATAAGCTGGTATTGCCCAGCAGTTAAGCACAGTTTGCCACAATTAAGAATACCTTGGCCAATCAATTTATTTATGAACATTTTCAATACTCTTTGCGGTGCATTGCATTAATGCAAATGGATTGCTGCTGCCACTCGACTTGATGCCAATTTGAATTATGTTGAATGCCAAAAAGGTTAATGAAAGCGCCATGCCCTGCGTCATGCCCTCTTTTCTCCCCACATCGCAATCTCTGTGTGCCACCCGGCATTGTGGATGAACTAGCATCGTGCTCAGAGCTTGGGATAGAGGTGGGTACTTGACGTATTGGCTTTCGTGACAATATGATGTGTTCGTGTTGAAATAAAATTTAATTTCGCATTCGTTTCGAGCACGTCAAGATGATAACATGACTTGACAAAATTATTTAAACAATAATTCCCATTCTAGTTAAACACAACTTAAAATTATTTTAATTTATTTTATGTGAATAAGAAAATAAAATACTCTTATGTAGATAAGTTGTCATTTCGACACCTAAACAACATGTATCCGAGTTCGTATCCCATGCTAGTAATTTGTTGATGTAGTCTAAGCTGAAGTCCGTAGCAACCATTGATATTTAAAAATATTATCACATTATTGTTATTATTATTGTTTATTACAATTAATATTTATGATGTTTAAGACTATGCGTGCTTCGGTATCTTCGTCCGCGGCCATCTCTAGCTTAAGGATTTGAAGCTGCAACAAAACCGCACATAGATGTGCAATCTGCATTGTGGGATGCGGGATTGTGCGATGCGGTGGCCAATGGACACTACTCGTTGGTCAGTCCTTGCAAATTGATGGGTTTTGTTGGATTTTACACTATCTTTAGCTGCGCAGGCAACTTGATGCGTCTGCCACAATGGAAATTTATTCGATTGTAAGCGCAAATCTGACAGCGAGTATTAGCGTGCGCCGCCACGCCCCTTTCACATATTTCTTATTTGCTACACTTGCATCGGGTATTACATGCGAATTGGTCATTGAAAAATATATATATAAATTGTACCAAAGTGCTTAGTTTAAGTACATAAAAATACTCATTACAAAAATTTTAATAAATATACAAAGGTTTTAACCTAATCACGTTTTTATACTTGTTCGCGAAGTGAAAAGGACTGGCTTTGTACAATGTCCGTCCATCTGTCCGTCCATCTTTATATATGAACACAATTTTTTCGGTACTATTGAAGCTAAAGACTTTGCTTATATATATATACTTTTGTACCCCCCAGATAAAGTATTCAGATTATTTGGCTACGTCCACTGGGGACGTAGCAATGCCATAAAATGTATTTATCTCTTTTAATTTCCAGATAGCTCTGGAATTTGAACTTTTCCGTTTTCAACGATTGTTTATATTTTTTTTTTATTTTTTGTATAATTTTAAGGGGTGGATGGCTGTCCAATATACAGTTTGGTTTGTAATGGGCTCTTGTTTGAACTCTTCATTATTCTTAATATATCCGTTAGATTAAAAGACAATGCAAAAGTCCACCTCCCTTGGATTGGTTTTAATTTATGAGTTACTTCCCCATAACTTCGTTTATCCAGCTTGTTAGTCGTATAATTTGTCGACAACATCCAACAGGGTATCTACCTCCAGGAATATTCCAGTTAAACCGCTCATCTTTCGATTTGCTGTGGGACAAAACTTATATTTCCGCCAGCAGGTGACCACTGACCAAAGCCAAAGACTAGCACAGCATCTCCGTTTGCGATCATTACAAACCGGCAAGTAAAGCTCTTACATGGCACAAAGCTCATCCCGATGTTTTCTTCACTTTAGCTATAGCTTACATTGTAAATGATTATGATTAAATGTGCGCCTGCTTTGTGTCTGTGGTTTGTTTTGCGAACCGCGACCTACCAGGCATATTTTTTCCAAACAAGAACATGAACAGCCAGCAGGGCCATATGGAGACGCCATCGTAGGGCACCAAGGGGACGATGATAGCGATAAAGATGGCGACAGCGAAACTTGACGACAATTAAATTAAATAAACTCGCTTAAAATGTTATGTAAATGCATCGCGGCGCGACTAATTGAGTCGTCCCCCTGTTAGCGAACCTCAACTCGGCTCCCTGCTCCATCCCTTTGACCTGCCCCTGGGCATAGCCTCGGCTTCGACCCTATACCTACCTATACCCCAGTCCTATGCCAGGCCCCTTTGCCTAGTCGTATGACATAAATGATGGATGAACTTAGTTTTTATTGTGCGACCTTGAGAAGCCAAAGTCTTTTCAGTGTACAATCTTTACAGACCCAACAACAGCAACAACAACAACAGTATTGAGCCTACGTTATTAACCGGAAGGGAAATATCAATCAGCATTTTACACTAGAATGCCTCAAAGACAACGAACAGACGGGCGGGGAGGGCATATAGCATGAGAAATGGATGGATGTAAATGGAAGGACCTCTTGTCTCTTCATGCAGCCGTGCCTTCATCTGCAGCTTTCTAAAACATTAAAACAAAACAATTTAATTAATTGTGGCGGAATACTCGGTTTGTTTTGTTGTTGTTGTTGCCATCGGTTTTGTCGGCTGCATATCGTCAAATCAACTTGTCGCAGCTGGCTGGGCGTGGCCATAGTAAATTTGGTTTTTGTTTGTGCCCAAAATGCGCTTAAATGGAGCCAAAAAAGTTTTATGTATGTAAACATGTGTGTTGTATTAGCGATTAAACCAGCTTTTACCTTTACAAGTAATTTACACAAGTAGCTCCGCTAATGGTACAATTTTAAGCGATTGTCAACGATTAAGTGATTTCGTTTGACAGGCGTGTACAATCTTGAATAGCCCTATAGACAGACTTTACCAGAGTGGGTAAGTACTTTATATACACGGTTCAATAAATTGCAGTCGGGTTTATTGTTTTGAGCAGCACGTGACGTTTCCTGTCAGATCTTACAAATGAGTTGCGCAAACCGATCATTGTCTAAGTTTAAACAATGTGATCCAACATAATCAGTTTGCGCATATCCGTCTGAAGTCAAAATTTGTACACAAACCGCTTGTACGAGTTGAGAAAAAATCAAAAACAGACGCGCCGAAAATGGTATTGATCGGACAGATATATTAACCCATCGATTTTCAAATGCAAGCCACTTTTAAAACGTTATATTAAAAACAGAGTATTCTGCAGTCGCAATGGTGCCATTTGTTTCCTTTCAAAAAAGATTTTAATTTTCTATTCATTGCCCCTGGCTTGACTTTAATGACCTTTGTGTGGCGTTTGTAAGTCAGTGTGTCTGTGTTGTTTTTATTACAATAGAACTGGCTGGCAGCAGCTCAGCTTAGCTCAGCAGAACTGAACACATTGCTGTTGGTGTTGCTTTCAGCAAATTGCGTGCGGCACAAGCGCAAGTTTCAAGGATGCCACTTACAGCCACTGACAGCTAACGATGTTGCCCAACGTCCTAACATTCAACGCCGGCACGCTCCCGCTCGCACTTTCTCCAAAATATACCTAACTAAAGATCAACACTCGAGCGAAAACTTTTGTCATTTACGCGCCAAATTTGCTGGCAACGATAACGCCCAAAGTAAACCCCGCCCCTGCTGCACCGACGCGTCGCAACGTGCTGCACCCACTGCTCTAAGATATAGACAGGGCCTTCCATAATTGAATTTTCACAACAAGCGCTGCGCTTCGAATTTGAAAGCAAAATACATATATATAAAAAACGAAGTTTGACATCTGGAAGATCTAGGATTGTGGGCATGCCGAGTACCTTGTGAAGGTTAAGCTCCCGGCGAGGACATATATAAAGCAATGATAATGATCTAAAAGTTACAAACCCAAATTATAAATTCGACAGTCAATATAAATCCTCCAAAAGCAGGCAAGGTTGTGCCATAAAATATTAAATGAATATTTTCATATTATGTTAATGCACAATATAAGGCCACCCAATAAAATATCGCACCTTTCAATCAGATTTGTTCTATCTTTAGTCAGACTCCAACGTTCCTAAAATTTTGTAATTTTAATTACGTGTTTTTAAAATATATTTTTCAAAAAAAATTGGTTGCTGCTCTGTATAAATTAAATTATAATTTTCTATCGTAAAATTTTTGTTTTTGCTCGCTGTATATTTACGTCAGCTTTAAGTTTGATCGGAACATCGATATAATAGAATTCGATAACCATGTTTGGTGGTACCTTACTATAAATTCGTGCATTGGTTATGATGGAAATTATGGAATATGGCCCAGACACAGCGAGGGTATTTAAAGTCAAGCTTGTGAGGACGGGGCGAAGGCTACACTTGGCTCCAAGATGAAAAAGGTGAAAAAAATAAAATAAAATTAAATGAAAAATAAACAATGAACATGGCGCAGCGAATTGAATTGAAACGCTAGCTCTCGTCGAGGAGCGGCATCAGCTGCTACAGAAGCAGCTGATGGAGAGTGGAGAAAAAGGAAAGAAGACAGAAGCGTATAAACAGGCGGATGAGTAGCTCTCGTTGGACGCCATTGTGGGCCATCCAACAGTCGTTTGTCCAGTCCAGTTTTCATTTTTAACTCACGCCAGCTAAAAATGCTGACATGGTCAGGACACGACGAGCAGCTGTAAGTGGCAACCGGTGCAAGGAGAGAGTCTATATCACTATAGCTATAGCTTTACTATTTGTATGAATTACAAGCGACACACATTCTCAGCACTCAGTTTTCTGTTCTCAGCTCTCAGCTCGTTTTATACTGATATGCTATACCATACTATGCTATGCTGTGCTATGCTATGCTATGCTATGCTATGCTGTGCTGTGTGCGCCATTTCCGTTTCCGCTTTCCACTTGCTGAGTATTTAGTGTGCTTTCCCAAACCCTCTACGGGCGCCCCACCATCCCCCTTGTAATTGTTGTACTTCGCTTGTACTTTCTGTTGTCGCTGTGATTTGGATTGTCGGATTCGCTACAACCGACCGCTCCGCCCGCCGTCACCTTCAACCGCTATTGCCCCATCAGCCCACACCACGTGTTTGATAAAAAAAAACTAAAAAAAAGTATTTTATAGTTGAAAAATTGGTAATGGGCTTTAAAACCAGACTGGGGTACTTAAAAAAAATAGTCCCATCGCTGAGCACGGAAGGCATTTACCATTAATAAATTCGATTAATCACAGCGCATTAAAAGACCGATAAATGCAAATTACAGTGGAACGCAAAGAAGAATATATAATCAATAATAATATAATATATATATATATATATTAATAAACAAAAATTAACATGACAGAATAAAATGACCTGTTTTTATTAAGTGTAATTATTTAAGTATTGTTAAGAAAGATTGCTTTTAGATGGCAATCAGTGTTGTTAAACTTAATGTGTTAAATTGTTAAGCTCACCACAAAAAGCGGGTAAATTCAGTAAAAACAAATAGGCTAGGCAATTTAATTAAGTACAAGCGTTGTCGAATATAAGAAGTCAAGGCAGTTTGTGAAATCAAGACTGAATCATTCGCCAAATAACTAAAAGATGTTAATATTTCTTTTTCAGAGTTTTCAGATAAAAACGGCAGTTTTCTCTTAGAAACCCTTTCATCTGATAAGCAAGATATGTTTAAGCTAATGCTGGTAAGGTTTTTGAATAATTTAAAAAATATTACATTTAAATTAACTGTAAAGTTCGTGTTGCGTGCCTAGCACGCGGGTTTCACTACACGTTAATAGAACCGCCCACTTTTCCACAAACTTATATCTTTCAAATTTGTATTATTAGTTAGAATAGTGAGCTTAGCTTAGCGCGATGCGCGTGCGTTTATTAAACAGTGTGGTGACCGCCAGTTTTCAATGCAACTCACCAACTGTCATTTATCGGTACAAACATATATATAGCTTATTCAATCGACATTCAGGGCCACAGAGTTGAAACGCACTTTCAGTTTGTCAGTTATAATTCATATCTTAATTCAAATAAAAAGCGAGTCGCAACATTCCGCCCACCGTAAAACTAACTCATAGTTTTACCTAAAACGTCAAGTATAGCTAGCTTAGATATAGGTCGCTTTAGAATACCCGTTGCTGTTTGTACCTCGGCAATTCTGGTTTGCCCGTCTTTA
>SCDT01002232.1:9601-28203 GCA_004143765.1 Drosophila melanica | reverse complement strand
CATGTAAAGTTGTCAGATTCCATTGCTCCCATATATCAAACCCCCATAACTTTGTCAAAAGTGAACCGATTTTCACGTTTGATGGCATTTTGATCATGATTTGTCCTATATATTGATTCTGCATTCAAAATATATTCATTTTCGAAAATAAAAATTTTTTTGAATTGTTTGGTCTTCAAAGGTCTTCTTAACACTTTGTCTGAAGACGATAACTACAAAGTTTCAAATCTCTATCTTCAATAGCGCCGAAAAAAGTTGCGTTCATCCGGACGGACAGCATGACGGACATTGCACAAACCCAATATACTAGTTTCACTTCGTGAACGAGTATAAAAAGAAGAAGCAATCTTGTAACGAAAGTATTTATAAAGATACCTTTGGTACCTATATCAAACCCCTTCTGTTTAAATCAATTAATTGAGAATCGCGAAATTTTATTTTATATCAACTATATTCATTCAAAAATACTGCGATTGATGCCTCAGTTATTTGGATGACTCGTTTCCTGTTTTATTGAGCTCATTTTGTCTTCAAATTTGTTTTTTTTTTTTGTTTATGGTAGTTGTTGTTGTCATTCATAGAGCTCTCTGTCTCTCTCTAAGTGGTCATCAAATATGCTTAATGCATCAGGAAGCTGAGGCTATGCGGGCGCTGGCTCTGTTGCCGTTTGCCGGCCGACTGTTGACTGTTTTGTCTGGTGCGGGTGCTTTGCACACCCCCCCTTCACCCCCCTTCCCAGCAGTGGCCGCCCACAGTTTAAACGTAGTAATTGTCGTAAAACGTAAAACGTAAAGCGTTATCTACCGGCCGAGCGGCTGCCTCGCTTGGCCTTGCAGCCAAAAAGCCGATGCCAACTCATTTTCAGTTCAGTTCAACTCGGTTCGGTTCAGTCAGTTGTTGGTAAGTGCGAGATTAAAATATTGGATAAGGCAGCAGCGGCAGCAGCAGCAGCAGCAGCAGAAATGCACACAGCGCGATAACGAAAAATCGAAATGAAAATGGAAACGTTCCTTATGGGGCAGCAGACGCCGATGCCAACGCCGACGCCGACGTCGCTTTCGAAATATTTGTGCGTTATCGACATCGCCTGTTTTGAATACGGCGCTCTCTTCCGTCTCCGTTGGCCCACGTCTCCCGTCTGCCGTCGCTGTCGCCGTAAGTGAGTGATAAACACAAGTTATCGCATCAATTAGTTCGGCGTCAACTTGACGTCGTTAAGGGCAACAGGAGAAAGAGAGAGCGACGAAGACACCGGCAGTAAGAAAGAGAGCGAGAGAGAGAGAGGCCGAAATAAAACCCATTTAAAACTCACGAATGAACAGCGAAAGTCAAAAATCCAGTCATAAAAATTCAAACCGAAGCCCAGACTCAAAACTCAGAATCAGAAACAAACTCAGCCACTGAGCCAGAATTAAATACACTGTACAAAATTAATCTGAATTAAATTTAAAACTATTTTTGTGTATTTTTAAAAATAGTTTTAAAACTGGTTTTATGTAAAAATAATTCGAAAATATATTTTATTAGTTAGTTCTAATTTAGTATTATTTTATTATATTAAATATATGTAATAAATTAAAGTAATAATTTTACAACCACGCCCTAAAAATCTTTCACTAATATGATGAATTAATTTCGTAATTGATAAACAAAAATAAATAAAAAATTTAATTTTCAATCTTTTTTAAATTAAATTCTGAAATTCAATTATTTAAGCTAAGTTTAGAAATAATATTTTTACTGTGTAGCCAGAGTCGCGGGCGCGACGCGGACAAAAGTGTCAATGATCCTATAACCGATATTGAGACGACGTAACCGTCAACTGTCGCCGTTGCCGTCGCCGTTGCCGTTGCCGTCGCCGGACGCAAATTGAGCTCAAAAGTGGCTTGTAAAACAATAAACGTTTATTTTTCTTTTCTCGGACGCTTCCGATGCGTCGTCGCCAGCATTAAATGAGCAAATGACGGACGGGCCGGACAGGTAGTAAGTGTGAAAGAGAGAGAAAGAGAGAGAGAGACTGAAGGAGAAAGAATGCTAAGATGCAGATAGAGCACACATGGTAACCAAAGCTAATTGCCGTATCAAGGCAAAGGACCTGCACATAATTGCAATTCCTTCTGTCCCTCTCTCTCCCTCTCCTTTGGTCTGTTCGCCAGCTTCTTCGCACCACTTGTTTTTCTGCCTGTCAACGGCTTCAGTGCGTCAAGATCTCGAGTGGATAACGGTTTTGTCGTCGTCGACGTCGTCGGGCGGGCGGGTCGCTATCGCAGCCGGAAGTGCCATCATAAAAGGAAGGTGCAATAAAAATATTTTACACGCCTCTGCCACAGCCGCCCAGGGGTGCCACCTAAACGCCTAACCGTCTGACTGGCTGACTTGATGACTGGATGACTGGATGACTGTCTCCCTGTCTGACTGCTTGATCATCCTGCGCTCCCGACGGCGACGTTGTCAATTGAGTCAGTGGGCAAATTAAACGAATCGCACCGCATCTCGTATACTCTTCTCTATATTGCACTTGACCTAGATCGATTGCAATCGGCTAAAATATTATTATTATAAGAATAAAATATATTTTGTTTAAATTAAGTCTGATAACAAATTGTTATTTTTACTACTATGTCTTTCACTGTATTTTCGAAAGATTTCTTAACAAGTTGTCAGATTGATTGATTGATTGACTGGTAACTGATCTCTACTATCACTTCACTTTTAAAAAATAGTCAGCTTCTCTATAGTTAAGACATTCGACAGATTCCTTGATTCAAAATTCTCCTTTTGAAATATCCTTGAAATATCTACATGAACTATAAGGACGACAAACATTATTGTGTAGTAAGAGGATACCTTCAATAAGCGCACATAACAATGTCTCAGTCAGAGTCTCTGAAATGTGCGCCACATGTGATGACCCAGCTTGTGGCAGCGACACAAGGACAGCGCAGGGCAAGGAAGGGATCCACATCGGAAACGTTGCTCTCGCTGCTTATCAGTGCGCATTCCTTTTGCTGTTTCGCATTGTTGCCTGTCGTTTGTGTGTGTGTGTGTGTGTGTGTGTGTAAAGATGACAGCCGAGCTGTGCGTGCGGGGGGCATGCTACTTTAAGTGGCAGGCAGCCGTGTGTGAATCATGGCCCGAAAGTGTCAGCAGGCGGCATCATAAAAATCATAACCATTTATGTCGACAACTTGGACCCAAAGGCTGCCCAATGGCCCCCAAAATGGGGGAGCAGCAGCAGCAGCAGCAGCAGGTCAGCGGCAAAAGTTCGTCCTAAGCAGGCAGATGGTTATCGCGTGTGGTTTTTGGCAAATAAAAGAGAGCAGCAGGACTTCAAGGATAATAACAATTTTGCTAAATTACAAATTACGCAAAAGCAAATGATGTGTGTGTGTGTGGGTGTGTGTGTGTGTGCGAGTGGGTGTATTGTTGGTCAGGTTCATTAAAGCAAACTCGGACACGCACACACATAAATCGCTTATCCTTTATCCTGTTGCTGCTGCTGCTGTTTGACTGGGTCGTGATAAATTTTCGGCGCTGCGACTGCATGACAAACTGCAAGGAGCACGCAGGACGCAGTTGCCGATAAGCAAAACTGGGCTGGCCGGTGGTAAGGTGGAGGGGAGGAAAATGGGGGCGGGGGGTGTGACAGCAAGGACAACCGATGCGTTTCTATACGTTGTGGTGTGCGCGCGGGGCCATTAAATTGACAAAATACCAACACAGAGCAGCAACAACAACAACAACAACAATATACAGATAGTAAAAAGAGCGTCGGAACGGTAGAGAGAAAGAGGGAAGGGAACAGCAGGGCCAAGCCACAAAAAGGACATTCCTCAGAGCAGCAGCAGAGCCAAGCGCCATATTTTATATTTTACATTCTTATCGCAAACTCTCACTCAGCCATTCAGCAGAGCCACAGAGCAACAGCGGGGGCCGGGCGAGGGGCAGCACACACACACACACACACACACACACATACATTGAGGCAGACAGAGCAAAAGCCAAGCGCAAAAAGGAATCAACTCGACTCGCCGGAGCTGGAGCTGGAGCCGGAGCTGATAACACCCGCGCTAATGGGACCAAACAATGCCAAATAGAGCAGCGCAGCAGGCGATGCAGCTGGCAGGAGAGAACGGGAGAGAGAGAGAGAGCGCGAGAAGGGGAGTGGGAGAGTGGATGAACGAGAGCAGAGAGCACACACAACAAAAACAACAACAAGGACAACACAAAACAAGAAAGAACTATTTATTTCAAAAGGCCGAAGCATAAATACCCTTACAATTATTTGTGATGCATATTGATCAACTTTTACTTTTATTATTATTATTGTTTTGAAAAAATATGAATATTTTTGAGCGATTGTTTCTAAAAGAGCTATATGATATATGGTACATATATATTGATCCAATAGGGATTTGCTTCAGTTTTATTGGGATAGATTTTAGCCATTTTCAAATATGAATGTATACACTCAGAGAAACCCCCATTAAGATCAGCACAAAACTTACACAGATTTTTCTGAAAATTGTTTACTGAATATTCCAAAATGAAGTACAAATAAGATTCGATTTCAAAATCAATTTTAAATCTTTGACTAGTTAAAGTAGACATAAAAAGTGTTCAATAGGACAACAATATTTTTTAGGTTATATTCAATATTTGAGTCTTTTATTTGGGAATTTAGAAGCTTCGAAAAAAATTATTTCAGAGTATATTATAAACTTTAAAGAGTTGTTTGCAATGCGTTGCACAAGTCATGACTGAATGACAATACCCCTCTGGCAAGGACATAAACGAGGACACAACAGTCGAGCAAAAGATGGCAACACCAGCCCCCCCCACCCACCCCGCACCCCGCAAACAGGGGCTAGGCTAGGTCTTATCTATGGCCATCAATCAGGCGAGCAGCGAGCAGCGATAAGCAAAAAGATTTTAAATGGAGTGCACACAGCAGGCGAACAAGGGGGCCAGGCAGTCCATGTGTCGGGTGGGTGGCGCGGGTTTGGATTCCTGGCGTGGGCGTCCTGCTTGCTCCCCCCTTTTTTCGGGGGGGTTGGGGCTTATAGCAGCGTCGCAGCGACTGTTCAACGAGATAAGCGGCACAGTGGGCATTCCTAGCTGGTTTTTAGTGCAGGCTGTTGTCCAGGTGCAAGCAGCACGCTCCCCCACCCCCCTTCACCCTTCCCACCACTCACCGTGGTTCCCATTTAGCATGTGCGCTGCGATGACGCGAGCGTTTGAACATTTTCACTTGCCGTTGTCGCTGGCGGCGCTTATCAGCGGGCGCACCCGTTGCTGGCGCTCCGCTGGCAGCCAGCCTGTGCAGGATGTGGCGCAGTTGCTTATCGGCAACTCGACACACACACACACACACACATAGACACACTTATGCACACACAAAGACACAACAGACTCAGCAGAAACAATGACAGCCAGTTGACAGCAGGCAGGTGTGGGTTGGGGTTGGCGCGGCGCATTTTCTAGGCATAATGAAGTCCTTTTCAGTGTTGGAAAATGCGCGTTTCATTCAATGAAATTGTTAAATGAAATCATTCGCTTGTCGCTGCTCACCATTGTCCCCATTGCGCGCGTTGTGAACAGCTTTTATGCAAGGCTCAGACCCGGACGATTGATTAAACTGTGTGTGCGTGTGTGTGTGTGTGTGTGTGTGTGTGTGTGTATGTTTCACAGCCACGCCCACAACTAGCGCCCTTTGAGCAACCTATTTAACGCTGCCACGTAGCGCCTTTACTTAATTAACTGAAGTGAAAATGGCGACCGGCTTCTGTTTGGGCCATGATAAACAACATTTCGGCAACCGAATTGGAACGGGATTGGGATTGGGGACGGGATTGGCGGGGGCAGAGCGACAAGCGACATAGTCGGACCATTCAATTTTATACACTAACAGGAGGGTATTATAATTGCAGCAGAAAATGTGTAACGTATTCGTAACGATATTTTTGAGCTTACAAGGAACATATATCTATATAGTATAATAATATTTAACGGTAGAATCTCTTTACTTAGTAAAACTTATAATGCCAATAAAGATATCCTGATTAATCTGCCTGTTTTTGCACCAGTAAGTAAGTACATAAGTCTTAGTTGACTGAATCGGAGCACTATATCATTGACAATTTTTAAGAACTGTTCATTTTGTTTAATATGTAAAAAACTGGACTAATCTTAATAGATATGAGACTATTTAATCTAAAACCTAGATCAAATAAAAGTAATGCTTAGTTCTGCTACTTCATTTTATTAAAAATTTTTGTTTTATTAACTTAACAATTAACAATTCAATATTTTATAATTTAGCTAACTAAATATCTTATAAAATTATTAATTATTAATTAAAATCTTAAACATTTATATACGTTCATTCAGTTAATATATATCTAGCAGGGTACTACATATTCATCTAAATCTAGCCAGCAGTTCCAGCTTGTTGCTGTTGTTGTTTGCTAGTTGCACTAGCTAGCAGCAGGAGGGCTCGGAAGGGGGCGTGTGTGTTATTGTAGTTGGATGGGTTGGGTTGGTTGCTCTGGTAGCCTTGCTTATCGCTACGGAATGTGCCAAGCCATTCGAAGCTTGGGGCCAGCGATAAGCGAAACACACACACACACACACATGTGAACTCAGGACGCAGGACACACTCGTGCAGCGCTAGTTCTATGAAGGGGGGAATGGGGCTTACTTCTTGTGTGCGTGCGAGAACGATACAAAAGCGCGTCGAACAAAAGGCGGCAGGTGAGAGAGACACGGGGAGAGACAGAGAGAGAGAGAGAGAGAGAGAGAGAGAGAAAACGAAAGAGAGCACGCAAAGTTTTGGTATATATTTTTGGGGGCGCTTCGCCTTTTATTCCCAGCTCCCAGTTCCTGTTCCTGTTGCCGACTCTCCGGCTGACACACACACGCTGTTGGTGTTGTGTGTGCGTTGTGCTTGTGTGTGTGGCGATGTGTGTTTCGTAGCAGGCGCACAGCAAAAGCCGCATCAGGATGCCGACTTGTTGTTCCTGCTGCTGCTTCTGCCAGCCTCTGTTGGCTAGCTATAGATACGCAGATACATTTGTATCTCGCACACATTCACGGAGAATGCTTTGTTGTGCATGCACACACACACACACACACACGCACACATAAACACAGCACAACATGTTCCCTCCCTTCCCCCCTTACAGGCTGCTTCAAAGCTTGTTGCTGCGGCATGTGGCATTTGTTGGCAGGTATTTCGTTGACCCAGATTACGCAATCAACTTAGCTACACTTGTGAGTGTGCCTGTGTGTGTGTCAGTGTTTGTGTGTGCGATATGTTCGCATTGTCAATGATATGCGCTTCGCATACCGCTGGCCAAAAAGATACACAGCACAGCTTGTGGCACGTGCAGCCAGCTCGAATTCATGAGCAACATCAACTGATTAACTCACAGCTGCGACGCGCACAGCTGCTAGACATGATTAGCTATCTATGCCCCCCTCCTCTTCCCTCCCTCTATCAACCTCAGCTGCATGCCTCTAATTAGCCAACATCACAAAGCTGTTGCCAAAAAAAAAAAAGCCAAGAAAAAGAAAAGATTCAAGAAAAAGCGGGCAAACCGCAAAACCTACGCCAATTGGCTTGGCAAACTAATCGGTATCGATTATTTCTCAGTCGCCGCGCTGCGCATTCTCCAAGTTTTTAATGATGATTGCCCCTGATTGATAACACTTATTACGTTTCGCACACCCCTGAGAACAGTGCCTCGGAGACTGCATGCCCCCATCGTTCAGCTCGCTTGTAAATTATTATTTTGTTGTCTTTTTCGCTGCCGAGCCACACAAATTATTTTCGTTTATTTTTGGTTGTAATCGATGTTCCCCATTGGCGGCGCTGGGCCCGATGCCAACTGGCGATACGACTGATGGATTCTTTGATGATAAGCCGAGCGGCTGCTCCGCACCTCCACACCCCCCCCATTCGGCCCATCAAAGCTGCCACTGATGGTTGAATAATTAGCCCGGATCATAACGAATCAAAGATGCCCTGTATGGGGATACATTTTGAGGAAATTTAGAATAAAAATCGAAATTCGATATTAATTAAAAACAAAAATCAATAAATATCGACAACAAAATCGATCTGAAACTATTTTCAACATTATTTGAGATACGTGAGATTTTTTCGATCTATGTAGCTAAATTTAGAAAGAAGAGCAAATCGATAAATATCGTTAAATATAAAGGTTATTTTTAGCACCACTTCAGTAACGTTCAGCAACGTCTGTTTTGGAACTATGATTTTAAGCTTCATGAATATATTTACACCTTGAACCTGATTAAATGTACGGCTATCTTTAATTCCAACACTCTTAATTTTTTATTATCCCGTCTTAAAATGTTAATCAGCTTTCTACGTATTGAAGATGGGTGTGAAATCAATGGCCATTTAACTAGTGTAACGTCTTGTACCTTCTTTATTTTGCGCCATAAAGCTAAGCTTAATGGACCCGACTTGAGAGCGGAATTATGTGAATTCATTCCATTTACGACTGCCATAACTTATGCACATATATTTTCGACTTGATTTCGATTTTGTTGTTCGTTGTTCGTTGTTCGTTGTTCGTTGTTTTGGGTGTTCGATTACAAGGCCCCCGAAGGCATTGAATATCGCTTAATATTGATGAGACTTTGGTTTGGAGCTGGCGCCTCATGACTAAATAACTAAATGTGCCATGAGCAAACAGAGTCATAAACTTCTGGTTTATGGCTGCCGACACACACACACACACACACAGCACACACAGCACAGACAGGTACACACATATCGCCAACTATCGAGTGCACAGCGTGGCAGTTATCGCTGACAAAAGATCTATGGGAAAGCCAGAAACGAGTTATCGACGCTGGGCATCTTTTGGTTTAGTGTTTGGCGGGAGTTTCTGCCTTAAATGGGAGTGTATCTGGGTAGCTGCCAGCAGGATATTTGCCAATAAAGGCAGCAAAAAAGTTTTTATAGACACACATACGCACACACACACACACACACACACGCACACACACACACGCACACACAATTTACGTTGCTTTATCAATCAATCTTAATTAATCAGAACGCGCAGATCGCATAAAGTCCGCAAAGCGAGACAAAAGTCAAAGCGTATTCGCGGTGAAGGGACGGGGAAGGGGAGTGCCAGAGATGGCCGCGTCGCTTCAATTTGGGCGTGGCGCACAGTTGGGCAGGTGGTCTAAACAAAAGTTTCGTCAGCGTCAGCAGTAAATCGATGGCAAAAGTTGGAAGGCTCAAAAGCAAAAAATTTACAAAAAAAATGAACTGGTGCTAACCGCAACTTGGGGCATGCGGCAGGCGAGAATTTAGCGAGAAATGTGAAACGAAAGAGCGCTACAAATGAAATGTTTGAAATTATTGTTAGCCAGCTTATCAGCTGTGGCACAATCGGGGCCTGCCACACGGCAACAGCAGCTGCTAAGCCACAACTGCTAACTGAATAAAAGTTAACGTTATTGATTCCAAGACTAAGTGTGCGTGTCTCTGTGTGTGTGTGTGTGTGTGTGTGTGTGTGTGAATGAGTGAAACAAAGGGTTCGAATACACATACACAGAAATATACATTCGTAATATGTACACCCCGAGAAATGTGTGCCAAATTTTTTACATTGAATTTAAATTAATTCTAAATATTTGTAAATTAACGTAAATACTCAGAGAAAAAACACTTTTTAATTGTAATAAAACATGCATAGAATTAAGGTTGCTTTAATTTTGAATTAAATTCTATACATTTCCTTATATATAGCATATTTTTAATATTTGGATTTTTACAGTATTTGTTATATAAATATAAAAACATATATAAATATATTTTAAGTTTTGTATGACTGTCTACAAAATGCTCGGTTTTTTCTCAGAGTGTATATACATATATTCTTATGCCTTGCCACACCTGCCCCAAGTGCGCTGTTGCAGGGCTTATGCCCAGGGGCGTTTATCAAACGCGCGACGCCGGCGTCGTCTGCGTCGCTGCCGCCGCTGATAATGAAGACGCCACCGCCAGCGGTTGCAGCAACATTAGCGCGTTGCATCAAACGAAGCCGCCGGCAGCGCCAGCACTCGAGCGCCACTTAGATGAGATGTCTTGATGTCGTTGTCGCTGTCGCTGTCTTGCCCGTTCCCATTGCCAACCCCCGTCGCATCTTATCAGGCCAAAACAAAAAACAAAAACCAAAAAAACAGAAACAAAAATAATTTTCATTAAAATGATTTATGAAAATGCAAAGCGCGCTGACCAAGCAAAGACAAAGAGAGACGCCAAAGCCACCAGGCACCTGGTCGGGCACCCGGGGCCACAGAGTGGAGTGTTGGCCCCACTGTGACAAATCGAGCTATTTAGTGGGTGCGAGTGGGATGGCGGCCATATCTTCGGCACATAATTAATTACAATTTAGTTTATGAACTATGAAAGTTGGAGCATTGATTGATGCCATCGATAAAGTTGACAAATTTGCTTTTAGCCGTTACGCTTGCTGCGGCGGCGGCGGCGACAGCGGCGCGACTAACGGAACTTGCGCGCGGCTAATGGCGACACCAAAGAAGCCAAATGCCGAGTTTATCGCTGACTTAAGACGCCAGGCCACCCAATAGAAAATATACAAATATGAAAGTCTTTCCAAAAAAAAGCGCAAAGTCAGCGACAGCAACAAATCAAGCAGAGCCTTGGCCCCTGCCCGCAAAGGATCTAGAGAGGATAACAGTTTTGTGCTGCGCTAAGCGAGAAATATTAAAATATAATAATTTTTCTTATCGCTAGTGAAAAATCGCCATTTAACTGCGCGCAGCAACAACAACAACAACACGCGCTAGGATAAGGCAGTCAAGCGGCAACGTTGCGAGCCCAGCTGATAAGCTCCGAGAAAAAGGACACGAGTAGTCACAAAAAAAAAAAACGTTGTTGCCTCCGCGCCTGTTTTGTTTGTGTTTTTGTTGAAATTCGCGACCGGCATGGAACAGGCGCACAGCAAAATACAGAAACGGCCAAACAACAACACATCGACACGTCAAAAAGGCAAATAAAAAGACGACAACAACGACGAAGGCGCCCCAGGCAATTGCCAGTGTGTTGGGAGTGTGAGAGAGCGCGCAAGAAAAAAAATACAGCGGCCACAAAGATAAACAACAACACAAGAACAAATAAACACAAACAAACACATAAACACACACAAACACATTCACAGCAAGCAGGGCCGGCGAGAGAAATAGCAGAAGCAGCAGCAGCAGCAGCAACAACAAAATGTATTAGCAAACAAACAACAACAGAGCAGCAAGTACATAAGCAGGCAGGCAGGCAGGCAAGCAGACGCACACAGCCAGAGTCTGCACTCACACGCACACATGCACGTGCACACACAGTGAGCAAACAAAGTAAGCAAAACGTAAACAGCGACCGGCAGCGAGCGCCGCGCAGCCGAAAAGGCAAACAAAACAAAATAACGACAACAAATGTTTTGCTCACCCACCCAAATAAAAACTGCAAGTAGCGGCAACAACAACAACAACAATCAGAGCAGCAACAGCACCAAAGGTGTGTGTGCTTATCCTGTTTGCGGGAGAGAGCCAGCGAGAGCTTTTCGCACCGAAGCTGTCGCGCGCAATTGTCTTCGTATGAGCTTCGTGAGCTTCGCACAAATTTTGAATGCTGACTGTTGTTGTTTAGCTGATAAATAAATGAATAACAAAGCAAATGCAAAGAGCGCGAGAGTGGGAGAGCGAGTTGAGCATAATCAGCGCTGCTAACTTAATAATAATTCATATCAGAACGATGGGGTCTGCCCAAGCAGCATAAATATATGTATGTCAAAAAGGGGTAAGCAAAAATAAATAAATGCATAAATAAGTATTTAAAGGCGGGCCAAATTTTATGAAACGTAAAACTTGCGATAAGCAAAGTCTAAAAGATGCTGCTGCTGCCGCTGCACATGTCGCATCCTGTCAGACAAGAATAAGAAGAAGAGCAACAGCAACAACAACACAGCGCATACAGTAGCGAATGTTGCAAGAAGAAGCGACAAGAAGAAGCAGACAAGCAGGCAGGCAAGCAACTATTATATGCAACGTCATTACGAGTTGATTACGAAGTTTAGACGTTGCTACAGGCAAGTGGGAAGGGGGAGAGTGAGGGGGTGTGATGAGTCTGTGTGTTGTTGTTGTTGTTGCTGCATTTGTTGTAGTTAGTGTCGCAGAAGGAAGGCAGCAAAAATGATACATTTTAATGCGAATCTTGATAGCAGCACAGATTGCTGTAAAAAGAGGAAACAAAACTCCAACACACACACACACACACAAACACACACACATGCATGTGCTGCAAGCGAGTGCACACGAGATAAGCGCGCTGCTCATTCGTGTGACAGCTGAAGAAGTTGTAAGTTGAACTAGCAGCGGTAGGAGCAGCATGGGCGCGGGTGCAGAGCGTCTGCAATCACTTGAATATTGCATTAACAGGCACGTAAAGCACACACATACACACACACTCATACACACACACACACACTGACAGCAATAAAGACGTTGCAAAAAAAGAAAGAAGAAAACTTCTCTTTGGTGTGTTCAACGCGCGTGGCAGTCAAAAAGTTTGCCAACACTGCTGCGTATACGTAACGTAATATTGCTCATACGCCGCATTTGGCTGCCAACAGAGTGCAACGTGATTTCCGGCTAAGACTACACTTAAAAAAACCTTGCTTATAATTCTTATGTAGAATAGATATAGTTTAGCTGTAGACAGCTGTAGGTTCCTAAAATTTGACATGTATTTAGTTTTTAAACATTCAAAACAAAACTTTTTTGAGTTTTTTTTTAAATTTACTTGTGTTAGGAATTTGAAAATTTCAGTTTCATTATTCTTTTTAACTGATTAAAAACTTCTAACTTCTGCGGAATTCTGCTTAAGTTTGTTCTTGATTTGTGCAGCCAAATGCCGTATTCTCACAGTGTAAGATTGCGGCATAAGCAAGGGGTGGCAAATAGGATGCAAAATGCTTGCAAGTAACTGATAATACGCTGCCTGGCCTGCCCGCCCGCCCGCCTTATCAGTCAGCACGAGCACATGCAACGGGATATGCGACTGTACGACTCCGAACGTTGGATAGTTTCGGCAGCTAACTGGGCTGGCTCGTTAGATAAGCAAAGCTGTGCAAATGATGGCATTTGTTGTGCTTTACAAGCACGCATACGTATATAAATGTGAATATAAATACATATGCATATATTTGTATGGTATGCTCGTTATTTGAAAAGTTCGCCAATCAGCAGATGAGATGCTCAGATTGTGCTTATTTCATGTCCCGCACGCACACACACACATACACACACACACACACACACATACACGCGCAACATCAAAATCAAAATCGTAAATGAGATCGAAACACAGCTCGTTACGTGGCTTCGGCCGTTTGGCTAATTACACATGTTAACAAGTCAAAGCGCACCGGAAGGAGTTGCTACGCTGGATATACCCTGTAAATGCATTATATATATCATTATACATTTAAACTCATTCACATTAGAAAAATATATACTTTAATAACTTGCGGTAGCTTCAATTATTTTATAAAAAAAAACTACGTCTGGAATTATCGATTATTATTGATCAACCACAATATACCCAACTTCAACTATTTCGATTACTACAGGATATTAAAACGGTAAAAACGGGCAAGCAAACGGTGGAGTGGGTGGTAAATTACCAAAGGGGTGGCTCCGTGTTTGGCCGTCAGGACAATGCCTAAACGCAGTTGGGCGCGCGCTTATTGTAATTAAAGATTATATCTTATATACAATATTTATATTNGTAATTAAAGATTATATCTGATATACAATATTTATATATATATATACAATTTATATATATACAATTTATATAAATTGAATTTAAACACAAAACAATTGCGGGATTGTTGATCAAATTGCAATTTAGAATCGAAATTGCTGTCGTTGATTGCTGCAATGTAATTTGTAACGTTTGCAGCAGCAGCAACAGCAGCAACTGCAGGAACAACAACTGTAGCTGCTGCCTGCTGCTAGCCTTTCGTCCTGCCTGCTGCCTGCAATTAAACCCACTGATGTGTAAACTTAAAAATGCCGATAATATTGTCAGCGTTTTCAATTTGCGCATACAAAAAGCGTCAGTGGCAGGCGCAGCAGCACGCCTCCGCCCACAGCTCGCGCGCACACACACACACACACACACACACACGCACACACACAACAAATGTTGAACAATGCGAGGCGCAACAGTTGGGCAGGTTCTTGTCGAATGTCGCCGAGTTGTCAACATGCCAAAGGAAATCCAACAGCAACAAACACTCAACAACAAATGCTGCGAAATTGAAAAATAAAAGCAAAGTGCGAACTGAATTGAAATTCACGAAAAAAACCGCGAAAAAACAGTTGTGTTTCAACTAACGAACATTGAATACTCTTATAGATATCTTACAGATAATATAATATATGTGTCCGATATCATTATTTGTGTTATTCGCCTGTTTCAGTGGTCCAATGGGATGTTGACAATTTATTAAATGAACATAAAAGTTTTTAATTTTCCAGTTTTATCAAAGCTCTTTTTAAAATAAAAATTTTGTTATTGAAAACTTGTATGATATATATGATATAGTTGGACGATGTTTAAAATTTTTTGCTTAACTGTTAGAATTATTTGAAAGATAATAATTATTCTTTGAAGCAAATGCAAATGTATTCAATTGCGAGGGTATTCAAAAATATATGTAACTGTAATTTTAATTTAAATGCAATCAATACGTGCAACGTTGCGCGAAGCTTTCAACAGCCGCCGCCGCTGCAACGGCTGATTGGCTGCATCAATTTTTGGGTCCACTCTAGTTTAATCGGCGCAATGCATCAGCGTCAGCGGCACAAAGTTCAGCAAATGTCTCACCTGCAACAGAGAGAGAAGAAAAGAAAGAGAGTTAGAAAGAGCATTACACAAAATATATGTAGAAAGAGAGTGAGAGAGAGAGCGAACTGGAGCTGATAATGCGACCAGAAGTTGTTCAACAGCCTAAGCCAAAGAAATGAAAAAGAAATCAAATCAAAGAACTAAAAAACTAAACAAAAACTGAACTACAAAACGTAGGCTGCAAAACCAGATTGGGGCGGCGCCACTGAGTGTGAGAGAGAGAGAGGGAGAGACAGCGATAGAAAGAGAGAGCGAACAAAAGAGAGCGCGCGGAAGACTGGGTGCCAACGTGGAGCCACCAATCAGAGCAGCGCTCGCCTCGTAGGCCACTGTCAGCGGGAGCAAACAAAAAAAAAACCAAAAAAACAAAGAAATTCAAAATGGTCGCGACGGCGACGACGGCAGATGCAGCGACTCGATGTGACGATAAAGCACTAAGTGCGTTCAGATCAGACAAGACGAACGCAGGAAGACTTTCCCAGCCCAGCCCAGTCCAGCCCAGACCAGCACGAACCTGACCAGCTCAGCCAGAGAGCTGGTCAGCTTCAGCTGGGCCTTGGAACAAGTTTTTTTTTCATATGTTTACAGACATGCATTGCACATACTTGCATATATTTATATATATATACAATTATATATACTTGTACAGCGTACAGCAGAAACCAGTTTCTGATCTCTGAGCGCTGCATTTGCATATGTAGTTGGCGCTTTTTTTCGTACTCTGACGCCTGGCCAATAATCGCTGCATCAGTTCTCCATTCTCAGATACTTCGAATTTTCACTAGTGGACTTTTCGAATCCATAAAATAAAGTTTCAACTTTTCTGGCATTAACTTTGACAAAAAGTTTCAACCAGAAACATAAACAATCATAACCTACCCTAGGACGATTCTTATAAGCAAGGACCTTGTGAGGAACTTGCCTTGGAAAATTGAAATTTTGAAATTGTTTTTTTTTTTGAATGTGGCAAATATATTGCTAATCCTGTTTATTTATAATTATTTTTTTATATTAGTTGGAAATGCATTTTTTACTATTAATGCTATTTAAAATTATACAAATATTTGTAAAAAACCCATTTTCTAGTTTTTCTCACACTTTTCAGTACAAATCTTTTTAAGTCCCAATTATTACTGATATCTCTCTTGGTGTGTATTCTAAATTAATTTTACATAAGAATTTCATTTGACAAATTAAAAATTCATGCAATTTAATAATTGTAATAAAAACTAGTTTATTTGTTTTTTTTTTTTAAAGACTTGATTAATGATCGCTGCCACAATACGTTATAATTAAGCTCTAAATTTAAAGCACAAAGCTCAAAGCTTATCGTACAATTAAAATCGATTGTTAATTCATTGATCATCATCACGATTATCTCATGATCTTAAACAGGTCCACTTGGAGTCTGAGGCCAGATGGGCACAGCAGATAGGCGAAAGAGGCGATTAAAACAAAAGAACAACAAGCGTTGATGACTTCATGCGCCAATTTCGAATTAAAGTCCAAAAAGGCAAAACAAAAAGCAAATCAAAATCAAAACGAATTTTAAATCACACCTCTAATGAAATAAAAATCACTTAAGGCCGCAATCTGCATATGCTCTTTATGGCTACACACTCACTGGGTGTGCGTGTGTGTATGTGTGTGTGTGTGTGTGTGTGTGTGTGTGTGTGTGTGTGTTCAAGATGCCATAAATTACGAGACAAAATATTTATACGCACAGATATGCAAGCAATTTTATCGCGCTGGCGAATCTTGAAAGCGGCGACAGCGGCGTCGACGTCAACGTCGACAGCGCACGCTGCGTATACGGAATTTTATCGACAGTCCGGCAGTCTGGCAACAACAAAAAGCATTGTTGTTTTTATCATGACTGAGCACTCCAAAAAAAAAAAAACAGCACAAGCTCCACATATATATAAAAAGTGTATATATACCGAACTATATATATTTATATATATATATATTAATGGGCATTTCAATAAAATTAGAAATTTATGGAAATTGCCAACGTTCGGTAGATAAGAAACTTAAAAGCTTAAAACTAAAATGTGTTGTTAATGCGCCCAGATTGGGGAGCGATTCGAATCGAAATCGATTGGATTTTAAGAGAATGGAATATGTAAATCGCATACATATACAGCTATATATATATTTATCACAGTGTGTGGCAAAACAACCATAAAAAAAACACAACAAATATAGGGCGTAGGGGCTAGCGGGTGCTCTGCCAGATGCAATCTCGCATCCTTCAGCTGTCAGCGGGGCTGCATGTAAAAACTGTGCAAATATCACAGCTATAAAACTGACGTACAGCAATAACAACAACTATAACAATAACAACAACAAACATGAAAAATTAACATAAGCTGAGTTTTTTTTTTATATATGTATATGTATGTATATATGTTTTTCTATATGATGTCCATGCAAAGTCAACTGCAGCGGCATCATCAGTCAGTGTCAGAGCAATGGCGTTCTGTCCGCTTCCGCTGCACGCCGCCATTTTACATTTACCAGCACTGTTTTTTGTCGTTCTCTGTTTTCTGATTTCCTATGCCCAGTTTTATATTTTTTATTTATCTGCTTTTGTTGATGTTGTTAAGCGCATTTGAGATTTGTGGCGATGCTCTGTTTTTTTATGATTGTTGATTTGTTTAAATTGCCAATTGCAAAAAGAACTTAGGCAAAGACAAAAATATGCATATGGAAGTATTCCATGAAGCCTTATAAAAAAATTCTTTACATTTTTATGGTATATTGGGTTTGTGCAATGTCCGGCATGCCGTCCGTCTGTCCGTCTGGATGAACGCAACTTTTTTCGGCGCTATTGAAGATAGAAACTTGTAACTTCGGATATATACTTGTAGTTATAGTCTTCAAAGTGTGTGTGATTTTTGTGCCACGCCCACTCTAATTTTTCTAAATTTTGACATGATCTTTGACCAAAAATTCGACGCCCTCAGAATCATGTTAAATGTTGTTTTTTTATACTATTTGTGGCCAGCAAAATCGATTAAAACTGAAAAACTCGCAATTTTAAATTTAAAAAAAAAATTTTTCCAAAATTCATAAGGGGGGACCAAAAAATTCAAAAAAAATTATATTTTCGAAAATGCATATATTTTGAATGTAGAATCAATATATAGGACAAATCATGATCAAAATGCCATCAAACGTGAAAATCGGTTCACTTTTGACAAAGTTATGNGGACAAATCATGATCAAAATGCCATCAAACGTGAAAATCGGTTCACTTTTGACAAAGTTATGGGGGTTCGATATATGGGAGCTATGGAATCTGACAACTTTTCATGTCAAAATTTTTGTCGATTTTGGCATGATTTCTGACCAAAAATTTGACCCTCTTAAAATCACTTTTAATGTTGTTTTTTATGCTAATTGTGACAAATAAAATCGATTAAAACCATAAATTCGCAATTCTAAATTTTGAAAAAATTTTTTTTTCCAAAATTTACAAGGGGGGACCCTTGCTTTTTTGACCAAAAAATTCAAAAAAATTATATTTTCGAAAATGAATATATTTTGAATGTAGAATCAATATATAGGACAAATCATGATCAAAATGCCATCAAACGTGAAAATCGGTTCACTTTTGACA
>SCDT01002231.1:6438-26630 GCA_004143765.1 Drosophila melanica | reverse complement strand
GTGGTGGTGGCGTTTTCAAAATTTAACTTGTGCAATTTGCATGAGCCGCAAGTAAAAGTAAAAACGATACTTTTGGCCCAACTTTTTGGCCATAAAGCAGCAGCAAGCCGAAAACAAACAAAACAAACGGTGCGACAGTCAGAAGCAACAACAACAACAACTGAAACAGCAACATAAACAACAATGGGATAACAGAAATAATAAGCACGCGTCCTTTGTCCTGCGCACGACACACATTCGGGAAATGTTGCTGTTGTCGTTGTTGTTGCTGTTGTCTGGTTGTCGTCTAAGCTGCCGGCAATGCAAACAGACACGTGCAACACCCACACAGGGTTGGCCAAGACGGGGGGGGTGGGGTGGATCGGCTGGGGTCATCGGGTGGCGGAGTTTGCATGTGTTAATGATGGATTGTTTACGTGAATTTGAGTCCTTTGGAAACGGTTTCTAATAGCCGGCGAGCGTCCTTTCGCCTTGCCGGGGCTTCTGGCTTAAAGTTGTGCAACCCCTGCAGCCAACAAATTTGCATAAACAACTGCGAATACTCTTTAACTCAACCTGCGCACACTTTTTGACAATTTCCGACAGTTGCCAGGATATTGTGGCTGTGGTTTTTCTGGGAGCTGGGAAGTCGCGTCCTTTTGGGCACGTGATTTCATTGCAACAATTAATTTTGTGCAGCTCATTAGGCAAAAATTTGTGGGGTCGATTCTCTTTGTGTCCGTCCGCGCGGCAAGTGCGCATTTGAAATTTTCCATTTTGGCTTTATGCGGCAGCAAATTGAAGTTAATGGTTTGGGTTCGCCCCGACTGGCCTTATAAAAGTTAATGGGCTCGCTTGAGAGATAGCTAATGTTCCAGCCACGAACCACGACGGTTAAGCGTTTGGGGTTAACGCTTTTCGGGCCCAGTTAGCATATTTAGCCAAGCAAATATTCCAAAATTGTGTTTGCAAAAGAGTCAAAATGTGCTCAGCAGGTGAGTTGAATATATGAATATACTCAAAGCCGTTAACTTATCTAAGGAACCCGTTAAGGATATAGACGACATGCTGAGTTGGTCTATTATAACATATAGTCTATTTTTATGCAAATTAATTTAGTTTATTTTTATTATTCTTCAAATAATGCTAAAAAAAAACACGAAATTCTTTCAATAGTTACCAAAATCGTTCAAATTTTTTAAAAATTAATGAAATTTTTCATATCTTTATATTTTTAGAACTATTTGATTTCCAGTACCGTTTTATTAAACTTAACAACACTGGAAGACTGACAACTGGCATTAGTCAAAAAAATTAAACAGGCAATTGTCAAAGAATTCTAATGGATTTGGATAAGCCAGAACCTGAGGCGGAGCTGCCATCGGCATCTTCCAATGAGGACAGCGACGACGACGCGGATGTGGATGCGGACGTGGAAGAAAGTCCGCGTGGACGGAAGAGCGTCAGCTCGATAATCGCCGAGATGGCCCTCAAAACCGAGCAGGAGGCGGCCAACAGCTGCGCCAATGCCCGCACCCAAAAGGAAGACGAGCAAAAGCGAATGGGTAAGCGAAGCTAAAAGAGAGAGAGAGAGAAGGGGGAAAGAGAGAATCAACGGAATCCATTTTAACCCAATCCATCCACAGAACTGTCCAGTCTGTCGCCCGCTGCAATGGCCGCCCACATACGGGAGCTGGAAGCGGAGCTCTACGAGCTGAGCCAGCGGGAGGCGCGGGAACTGTCGCGCAGCAAATACCTGCGCATCTTTGGCAACACTCGGCGGCGCTCCAGCAAGTAGTGGAATCGACTGTATATATAGCATATATATATATATATATATCAAATAAATGGCCATCAATGGGAGTGAACACAACTCCAGTTTGTAAGTAGCTGGCATGTGGCAGATGTCGAAATCCGCTTACAGAGCTTAATTTCCTGGCTTGGACATGGCCACGGGTCAGTTGTTGGCGTTTCTATCTCGCCAGCGGACATTAAACATCCGACGGACGCTTATTTAGTAGCCTCAGTAAACACGCAAATGCACAACTAATGGGCGACAGTTGGGGTTGCCTCCGGCGCTGAGAGTGCGATTGGAATGGGGACAGGAACTGGAACGGGGGATGGATTGGATCTGGATGTGGGTCTGGGTTTGGGCTCATGGAGACGCAGTGCGTCGCACCGCATCGCCTGTTGGCTTAGTGTCGCTTTTATGCCCTTTCTTAGGGTAGATTGAATCTGGGGACGAATGTGCCACTCTTTACAGTAGATACATATATATATATATTCTGGATCAATATAACTAACTAACTATAACTTCATAATAGAACAATTTTATAATAACTGTCTTCTATATCCCATATACTGTTTGTATCTGAGAGGGTATTCAAGTTCGACTTGTTCCAGTTTGTTTACCTATTTGTTCTCTTGCTTTTGTCTTCCTGTTCCCTCTCCGAATGCGTAGCTCAACTCTATCCCATTAGTAACTCAATTCAAGGCAAATAGCAGGAATTTTATTACATGGATTTGGGCTAATTCTCCATTTCCTGTTTGGAGCTGCTCGGCTCGCTGGGGAGTTGGATTGCGCTTGGATCGAAGTGTTATTAAGTTGATTAAATTTCACGCGATTTGATTCGATTTTCAGTTATGTGAAACCGCAGCCGCAGCAAAATGCATCAACTCGATTATGCTAAATAAATACCAATTCCCCCCCCCCCTCTCATCGCCCTTTGGGGTGTCATTTATCAGCAGCTCCCCAAAATATAAAAGAACTCCATTCGGGAATTTTTGGGGGTTGTGCTCGCCGCGTTGACAACTTCCTGCTCTTACCGTTAACCCTTTGCTGTCAGTGGAGCAGGGGGGGAGGGGAGGTGGGCCGGGCTTGTTTAGGTAAATTGCAGTCAGAGCGTCCTTGTCAACTGAATGTTGTCGCCGCGCTTTGGTGGTTGCGGGTGCAAATGGTTGTCATCTTCAAAAGGATTTCTCATCGTCAGTTTCGGCTGATTTGGGGTTTGTCAAAACATGGCATTACCCCCACCCACACCCGCAAATCGAGGAGACTCGAATGCAACATGTGTCCAGGATTTGCTTTTGTTAATTTCCAACCCCCGCCCCGCCACGCACTCGGAAGAATGACACGCTAAGGGTTAGTTGTGCTAAGGGTAGCTTTCGGTCCCAAATAGAATATGCTCATTATGGGATTTGTGCTTGAGTGTGTTTCAATGTACATAACTCAAACTAAATGATTATAAATGAATTCATAATCTAAACAGAGCGCACCGCAAATATTCAAATCACGGCCGTGAAAGGATTTAATTTAGTTGAGTGCCCCATCGTTGATTTTGCGTCTCAGTTAAAAGTTGAGTTTGAATTGGGCGCTGCATTTTCTTGGTGCGCAGTTTCTTTCCGCTCGCAGCTTTTATTCGCTCGAATACCAAATGAATAAATTTACGAATGTCTGAATCAGACTTTTTTGTTGTTCTCAGGCCGCAGCGTTCGGCAACATGCGCTGCAATTTGCCGCTACTTTCTCTCACATTTTACATTCACAGTCGCTTTAACAACTGGGAAAAACTGGGCTTTAAGTGCTACCTGACTGTGGACTAGCTGCAACTTTTAACTTGAGCTTTGTTTAAATGTTAGCACGCAGAATTGTTACCTTTTATTAAGTCTTTAAGTGAAATCTAAACCACCTGGAATTTTAAAATGCATTCTCATTGATTTTAATTACAATTTTATGGCGATTTTTCCTATGTTCCTGTTAAAGTTCATGTTATTTAAATTTTTTTTGTTTTGTATATTAGACCACAGGGATTTCATCAGTTGGCAGTGCTAAAATTTAAGCTTTATGGTGTTGCCATATGTGTTCAATGTGTTCAAGCTGGCAATACTGTAAGTTAATCCACATGGTAAATATTTACCAGGTAGATGCAGTGTTTAATTAAATCTTGCTAAATGCGAAAGTAATGTTGGTGATAGCTTTGTTGGATCTGACCAACTAGCATTTAGTTATCTCTCTCTTTTTCTCTCTTTCGCTCTCTTTCTCTCTCTTTCTCTCTCTTTCTCTCTCTCTCTTTCTCTCTATCTTTTTCTCTGATTGTTACTGACTTTAGTGGCAAGACTATATAGCTGATTAATATGTAGCAGATTGAGATTTAATTTAGACCTTTTTTTTGTGGCCTGTACTACCCACTTTAGGTATGGGTTAGGGTATATCAAGTAATTGTCTGTTGCTGCAATCAATTGAAAGGGACTCGCAAAGTTCAGTTGTCGGTCGGAAATTTCCTCAATGCAACCATTGTATTAACTTGTCTGTGTGTGTGTGTGTGTGTGTGTCTAATTAATGTGTATGTTATTTGTTAGTCGCTGCTGCTGGTGGGACTTCATTTTGGCAGCAGCTTCAGGTGCACTTTTCAGTGCGGCTCATCAGCATTTAATTGCGTCTTGTGGCAGGCAGAAGATCCAACTAATTATAGTTGATGGCAGCTGGCGTTGCGCATTGTATGTTAATTTATTTATGTGCAGTTTATGCAAATTTCTGACATAACTCGTGTATTTTGTTTATATCGAGGAGCTCCACGCGCAAAGCTAATTGCAACGCTCTGTGGCACATTCATAAATTTGCCAAATTGCGTGTGTTTATGTTTTATGTGCACATTCGAGCGGGGCATTAGCCTCGGCGGATGCGTTCTTAAAGTGCGCCTCGGACGGGACAGACGACAGGCATGCGCCAGGACTCAAGCTAGGACTCAAGCGCTGCCATTGTCTGGCCAAAACGTTCGGGCCAGACACAAAGAAACCAACAAATGTCTGGGTCTTCGCCGCCGACGCCGACGCCGACGCCGACACCAAATCCCGACTGAAGTTCGGGTTCGGTAAACTCCAAAAACTAAACCAAGTTGCGGGTAACAAAAACAGCAGCAGCGGAATGGAGCTGTGAACGGTTTGGAGATACCCTGTCAGCACTCTTTAAATAATCCTTATATTACTTTAAAATTTAATTTAAATGTAAAAATTATGGTTTTTCTTTTTTAGATATAGGTAGATGGATAAAATAATAGATACATAAATAGATAGATAAAAAATATAAAGATAGATGGATAAACAAATATTCACATAGATAGATATTCAAAATATAGATATACATATATGTAGATTTATTGGGGAAAGGAGCTGTAGGCGAAGATACCCTGTAAAATCTACACACATTTTATTTAAATTTGTTTCTTTTTTCGAGACTTAGATAGCAAGATATATGCATATCAAAATGTAATGATAGATATATATCGATTGCTCACAAATATGATTTATTAACCATATATGTATATACTATAGTTGATATTTTATTATACTGACTACTCAGCAACACTAGTGTATTCTACCCTATTAATCTGTATATACAGGGCATGCTTACAACAATAGCACAAGATACGCTTAAGTAAAGGGATAAAGTATTTGCAACCTTTTGCTTATGCAGCCTTTCATCTGTTTATCATATAGTCTCGCTTCCCTCTCTCTTTTACTCGCTCTCTCTCTCTCACACACCTCTGTTCCTGTCTAGGGCAGTTTTAAATTGTCCTGGGCAGCATTCCTGGGCATCGTTAGTGTTAATGTTGTTGTTGTTGTTGTTTATGTTCTCACCTGCCGACAGTCGGCCATTTGAAATTTTATTATGCATCTGGCTTATTCAGCGCTATTCAGTTATTCCATCTGAAGTTGTCGCCAGTTGAACGGCTCACTTGGGCGCGATTAGAAGTCGCATTGCCCATACGCAGCGTTGGCCGGAGATTGCCTTTGAAGGGGGGAGGCTGGAGTTGGTGTTGGTGTTGGAGTTGGAGGTTAAAAAACTCATTAGGCGGCTTGGGGGTGGAGCAGCAGCGGAAATTAAATGAAATCCTATTAGATGCTCTATTTGCCGCGCCAGTTGCGCACTTAATGTCTGTGGCACGCACAATTCCAGCTGCGGCACAGACAGCGCTCCAATTCTAATTATGATAGATAGTGCCGCGGCATGTGGCATGTGGCATGCCAAATGCAGGTGCATGCCATCAGTTGGCCGGTTGACAACTGCCTAATAAAGCAGTCGCCACCAAAATAGCCGACTAGCAACTTCCAGTTCCTAGTTTTTTCAGTGGGAGTTGGCGTCTTTTAACACATAGCTGATCAAAAAGCGGGCGACTGCTTTGATTTTGCCACCTAGCTGGCGGAACTTCCGTGTTTGGGGCACTTGCTTCACCCCTTCTACACACCCGGTTCCCGGCCAGACTGGAGACAAGAATTTTGGGGGCCCCAAATGCAATTTGGGTAGCATCAACAATTTGGTAAATGTTAACTTTGCTAATTTGCATAAACCGCAACAACCGCCGTGGCTCCCCCCCCTCCCCCCTTCCCCCTCTAACCCATTTGCAAAAAAAACCCATAAAAAGAGATGGAAAATTGCCGGCAAATGCAACTTTCAAATAGCCAAAAAGGGAGCCGCTAGAAAACCTAGGGTATACTGACTGTTAAAATACCCGTACCGCTGAGAAAAGTTCAAAAATATTTGCCAACCATCTTTGAAGTTAAATATTTGTATACACTGCTGTCTAAACGAATCAAGTAAGTAGTGCATGACAGACTAGTAGATACCCTAAATGCAGCTTGGAGTGCCATTTGACTTACCATCCGTCTATATCTATATCGTTCTACCATAAAAGCTATAAGACCCTTACTTTTGATATTCAAAATTACGAAATTTTTAAAAACTTCCCAAAGAATCGAATATAAGATTAGCAAAAACAAAAACAAAGTAAAAGATTTTTATAAATTTTAAAACAATTTTTATTTGAAGTCGATTTTTTCAAATTTTGAAGATTTAAATTTTTAAGTAAAATAATTTTATTAATTATTTTTGGTATTATATCTATAACTATATAAAACTTATAAACAACATCTTCTGAAGCTGTTAATATAATAATATAATGTTCCCGCCTAATTTTTAAATTTCCCAAAGTTTAACTTTTCCTTATGTCTATGGATATATACCCCTTGTGGCTCGTTCAGCGACGGGTATTTAAAGCCACGACCAACTGACTGAGTGCCTTGCTGGCTGCCAGCCTTTCAGTTCATGCGGCCTGCCAGTCAGCCAGGCGGCCTGTGTCCTGTGTGTGCTGTGTGCTGTCTGGCCGTATATCCTTACGCTTCCACGCGACTCACTTTCGGTTTCGCGTCGCTGTTTTGGCTGGAGTCCTGGCCGATGCGGGCTGGTCTGTTCCGTAATCCCCAACAAGCGCTGTCAGACACGTGCGCCACGTAGCAATTTGTGTCCAAAGTGTGTGCGGGTGTGTGTGCGAGTGTGTGTGTGTCCTTCTGTGAGTGCAGACCAACAGCCAGGCGAAGGGAGCAGCGGCCACAAATTGTAATGCAATGTTGGCACTCCCCGCGCTGCCTGCTGTTGCTGCTGCTGTTGTTGTTGTTGTTGTTGTTGCTGCTGCTGCGTTTCCTGCGCCGGATGTCTATGCGATAATGATGGATTGTTTACAACAATGCAAAGGTCCTGTGGCAGCACAATACTTGGACCCAGGCATCTGCCGCCAGCGGCGACGCACTCGAGCGTATCCCCGCTTTTATGGATTTGAGTGTGAATTTTGAATAAGTTTTTGGCTAAATGATTTGATTATGGCCATGCGAAAGGGAGCCAAAAAAGCAGGGGACGAATAATAAATACCGAAACAGTTTTATTCTTGACTAATATTTAGTTAAATGGATTCCGCATGTTAGCGAAGAAATGCAATATGAAGAGGAAGAAACTAGCAAACTCTTTAGAAAATGTGTTTAATATTTTAAGAATTAAATTCAATTTTAATAAATATTTTATAAAGTTAAAGTTGAAAAGATATTTATTAATCATATTTTTCATTAAAAAATATAATCAAGTTAAGCTATTAAGTTTATTAATTTAAAATATATTTCGCAAAAATTGTCTTAATTTTAGCCCTTAAATATTTAATTCAACTTCATTTAAATTCAAAACACATTTAAACACTTATACTAAGAGCAGCAACAAGAACAACAGTAGAAGTTAAGCGTGCCCGCTGCCGTCTTATACGCGCGTCAATGACTCTTATACGTGCTACCACCAAACATGCACAAAAAGCCGGCAACAACAGCAAGCACAGCTGTTTGACGGCGGCGAATTGAGCACTGCTGCAGCGCTGTTAGCAGCATATAAGAGTCGCTGCTGTTGAGCTTAACATGAATGTAACATAACATAGGCATACTATTCTCAACTAGCATTCAGTTTACGTCGAGTCTTCGCCGCGTACGGACGATTTTGTTGTCGCCTCTCTTCAATCAAGTTGACGCGTGTGCTAGTGTGAGTGTGCGTGTATGTGTGCGTAAATGAGTGTCTGCAGCACGAAATACGCTGCAGTTAGTAGACGCAGCAACTGCATCACAATTATGCGATAATTTAGCTACGTTGCGATCCAAACTGCAAAACGTCGCCGCGTGTGTTGACAGCTGCGTCGCCTTTGCGGTTCTTTTTTGGCTTTGCCTTTTCGTTTTTCTTGGCTGCGAACGTTGCACAAAAGACAACAGAAACAAACAAACAAACAACAAAAGACAAACACACCTGCTGCCGTCTGTTGTGCATTCTGCTTCTACAATTTTTTTTGTTGTCGTTTTTCGCCGGTTTCGCGTGTGACGAAGAGTCCGCCAAAAGCAGCGCATCTAAGTGTCAAAAAATTGTTGTGCTCAAGTGAAGAAGAACAAAGAAAGAAAAACCACTCAAACAAAACGGAACGCATGCAGTAGTGACCAGCAAGTAGAAGAAGAAAAGGTAAGTTTGGAGTGCAATTGAGAGTGAGAGAGTTCAATGACTGTAGAACTAGATCAAATGAGTTGAGTTGGAGCCAGCCTGATAAGAAGCCGGCCAGGCGATAAAAGCCCATTTACATACAATTATCTGGTCGCTTTGACTGCTAATATGTTAATTTGACAACATTATCAGCTACAGCAGCAGCTGCAACACACACAGCTCAACTTTATATGTGTGTGTGTGTGTGTTTGGGTAAACAAATTTAAATTTGGTTGCTGGGCGTTTATTGGACGGGGCCCTATGAAAAGTGTCGCAGTTCCCAAATGAACTTGTCAATTGCTCAATGATTGCTGTCGTTCACTCCTTCGTTCACAGTTATTGTTGCTGATACTCAGTAGTTGATAAATTAAACAGGGCATATTGGTTTTATTAGACAGAATGTCATCTATTTTTTATATTATTTTTTCCATGTGTTCTTAGTTAAGATCAATAATTTTATTCAGTAATTACTTAATATAACAAACTGAATTTGTTGAGCACCAAAAATTCAAATAGCAAACACATCGACTTTTATTATATTTTATTATATATATTCTTCATATATAGGGCATTCCCATAGTCGAGTTAGTTTGTAAATGATTTGATTTGATAGTTGCTGTTGTTATTATTGGACGCCCCTTGGCGCCTGTGTAACCCAAGCTACGTAAAGTACTTTGAAAAGTCGCATCGTCGTCATCGTTATCAGGCGTTGTTGTCGACGTAGTCGCTTCCGATATCAATTGCTGATAGTGTCCAGGGAATGGCAATAGCTGCCGTCACCGGCGCCCGCTTATCACGCTGGTGAATGCTTCGGGCTTTTGCCTTTATTCTGTTGCACACAAAGCGAAGCGAAATCTTTGGAATTGCACACTCATTAGGAAAACAAAACTCAATTGAATACTGAAAAAAAAAATGACTAAATAAAAAAATAAATATATAAATTATGATTAAGAGCTATAAAAGCGGAAATGAAATATTATCAACTATTAGATAGTTATTAATGTGGGTTATATGAGGAATTTTTATAGCACTTAAAAGTCAATTATATTAAGTTAAAAATAAGTCAATTTAAAACAAAACAATTTAAATTTGATTGATAAAAAATCTGATATATCTTATCTTAATATATCTTACAAGAGTTAAATCTAAATCAAATGCAAAACAATTTAGAAAACTAAACCAGGTTTAATTTGCGAGTCTGCATTTTAATTTCCCGTATAAATAATTTTACTGCATAAGTGCAATTATTAATTTCAGTGTCTTGGAAATCTAATCAAGTTGATTTTTCTGCCAGTGTAAACACACATTTATTTTGTTGTGCTATTAATAATTCTTTTCTTTGGCTGGGCTTTTGTTGCTGTTGTGCATGGCGAAAATGCTTCAATTTGTTTAGTTTGCCATTGCGGCCGCTTGCACAATTCTCTCTTTTAGGGGTCGTAACGGTCGTATGGGTAATAATATTGCGCATACGCCACATGGCGCCACGCTGATATCTCGATTTTGGAATAGGTTGCCTTATTTCTTTATATGTGTGTGTGTGTGCCTATTGAATTTCATTTTGTCATTGATTCAATTAATAACAGTGCAATGGCTCTTTAGCCACCGCTTTCATTTCCCCAGTTGCCATTTCACAATACCAAAATCCATGAGTAATGGTAATTGTGATGGGCCGAAGAGCATTTTCTGATAAGATTGGACTCGCCATTGGGTTCCCTCGAAATTATTAATGAATTCTGCGTAAATATGAAAAATGTTGCGTATTTTATGGTCGACTTCAATTTTCTATTAAAGTCAAGTCCAGTTCTTAGGTAAATAAAACATTTATTCACGTTATTTCCTGTTTCTATTTCGGTTCTTTTCTGTTTCGCTTAAAGCCTAATAATTTCTATTATGCCCTGCCCTTCAGTCATTGGCTTTTGTCGCCTTTCCACTTTTGCCACTTACACTTTCCATCATTAAAGCCTGGCCAAATATGTCACGGCTGGCAAGCGTCGCCGTGTCGTATACGTAATTATGCAATCTTCGCGTCGATTTCTACAAGTGAAATACAAAAAAACAAAACAAAATAAAAACAAAACTCGACACCAACGCACGACCCACGACAAACGTTGAATGGAGAAACGACATAGAACACCGTCGACAGTAATTTCTAGCATTTTGGCGTTTAATTATGGTTGCCACAACAATCATAATGGGCTCGGGTCCGGGCCCGGGCCCAGAGGCCCTCCCGTTTAGGCCCGGGCCGTTTGCCAGAGGCCAAAAATTTTCACGCACGTGCTGCGACCTGGCTGAAAAATATGAGCATTAGCAATGAAAATGCCAAATGCGTCTGGCATACGAAAGTAAACAAATTGCGGAGAAAGAGAGAAGAAAGTACGCACGACTTAAAAAATACCTGAATTTGAAATTTAATTAAACGAAAAAACTGACAATAACAGAAATAATTTACTGACCTTTATTAATTTTAAGAAATTAAATCGTGCATACAGCAAAAGTAAAAATAACTTTTATACTTCAAATAATCATATCATATTCGTATCAAAATTTATCAATATTATTTCAATTGTAAAATGATTATAAAATGTTGGAAGAAGTAGAAAACGAAACTGTAATTTTATACGACTGGGAAAAATGTGGACTTAACTATCGTTTTATTGGTTGACATTAAAATCGTAATTGGTTTGCTTAATTTAATGGTTTTCGCCGATAGGTTTTATTTTACCAAACTTATCAATTGAGTCTTAGATAATTATTTTGTTAAGCATATTTTTAATTGTATGAATTAACTTTGAAATTAGTTGTAATTTGTTGACCAATTTGTAACAATCTATATATTAGCTGTAATACCTCTGCAATTAGCTGGTTCGGGTATTTATGCTGTAACAAAAAAAAAACAACAAAAAACATCAACAACAAAATGAAGCGAAGCAAAGCAATTGACAAAACAAAAAGTTGACCCCTCGAGCAGCACCGGAAGAAAGGTGCGCCTCGGCTAACGTGCACGTCAATGTTCGCGTCAGCGTCAGCGTTGACTGCGTGCGTGCGAGTTAGCCTAAACATGAAAATGTTGCTACACATGTAAATATATTTATATAGCCATAGATGAAATTAGCATAATAAACGGCAGATACAAAGTCTAATTAAAAGCAACCAAAATCAAATTAAACACCGGACATTGTGGGAAACTTTTAGCCAATTAGTGGCAAAGAACGCTATTTCTCCCTCTCTCTCTTTCGCTCTCGCTCTTTCTCTCCCTCTTTGCAGCAAAAGTTTCACGAAAATTTTATGACTTTTCAGCAGCACAAAACTGAATTATCTGTGCTGAAAATCTGCAGCAGATATAGCGCACGCAGACAACAGATGAACTATATGACATGAGCGGGGGAAGGGGGGCATAAGGGTGGGGGGATTAGCTGTTTGGAGGACGCACTGTAATCAGGGCACACAACTTCGCTCGTGTTGCTGGCAAATAAATAAAGTCACAGCTAGGCTGAGCTCCATGAATGCCGATTGCTGCCGCTTTTGCCTTTGCCTATTTTGCTACTATTTGCATAGGCGCCCAACGTGGGGGCCACAGTCTAGGCGTCCAACATTATGCCAGTCGTATGAATATCTAACTGCCACACTCTCTGTGTGTGTGTGTGCCTGTGTGATAGAAGTTTCAGTTTCAGTTGACAATATAAACACATCAACCATAACCATATCTCAGAGGGCTGCTCGTAAATTTTGGAGACTTCCCCACAGACCATTAGGCGCAACCTTCCCCTTTCTCTCTTTGGTAACTTTTTGATATGGTCTTGTTGTTGACTTCGTGTTGTTTGTCTGTTTGTTTCTTTTTTTGGCTCTTAAACGCATTTGGAGACACGCACTAATTTTGATATTCAAAGCCAACTCAAGTTTTTGGTTAGTTTTTGTTGGCCAACTGTTTTTGTGTTGTTGCACGTTTCGCATTTTATGGTAATTTCTTTACATTTAAATTTTAGAGACAAGCACAAGCTCGCCTTTGACACCTCTTTGAGAGCCCCAATTTAACGGCTAGCAATTGAAATTAACGCTTGTTTTTTGTTTGACGTCAACTTTAGCTATAGCTATATCTATATATCTCTGAGTGTAGGTGTTGCTGTGCGTAACTTAAGCAAATTCAACTAGTCGAACTGGTTCTCCAACGGCCAACATCATCGTCGCGTTGATAATCGGCAAAGTTTTGATTTTTGCCCAGAACATTTGTCGCCTTCAGTTTCAGTTTGTCGGCCCCAAAAAGCCGTCCAACTGGTTAGCGGCTAACTGATTTAGTCAATGATATGTGTGTTAAGACTTTGTTGTCTTTTTCCTCTTATTTCTATTTTTGTTTATTTGGTGTGTTTGTTGCCATTTTGTCAGTTTTGGCAATGCTTCAATCTTGCTTTTGTTTTTATTCAACTCGTTCACCAACTGAAAAGAGTATATTGGATGTGTGCAATGCCGTAACTTTGGCAAAACTGAACCGATTTTCATGTTTGATGGCATTTTGGTCGTGATTTTTCCCATAGATTTATTCTGCATTCAAAATATTTGAATTTTTGAAAATAATTTTTTTTTGAATTTTTTGGTCAAAAAATCATAAGGGTCCCCCCTTACTCATTTTCGAAAAAATTTTTTTTTCAAAATTTAGAATTGCTATCTTTTGTTTTTGATCGATTGTAATTGTCATAATTAGTATTAAAAACAACATTTAAAGTGATTTTGAGGGGGTCAAATTTTTGGTCAAAAATCATGCCAGATTCGACAAAAATTTTGACATGTAAAGCTCTCGGATCCATAGCTCATATACTTCAAACTCCCACAACTTCGTCAAAACTGAACCGATTTTTATGTTTGATGGCATTTTGGTCGTGATTTGCTCTCTAAATTTATTCTGCATTCAAAATATGTTAAATTTTGAAAATAAATTTTTTTTTAATTTTTTGGTCAAAAAATCATAAGGGTCCCCCCTTACTCATTTTCGAAAAAATTTTTTTTCAAAATTTAGAATTGCGAATTTTTGTTTTTAATCGATTGTNTTTTTGGTCAAAAAATCATAAGGGTCCCCCCTTACTCATTTTCGAAAAAATTTTTTTTCAAAATTTAGAATTGCGAATTTTTGTTTTTAATCGATTGTAATGGTCATAATTAGTATAAAAAACAACATTTAAAGTGATTTTGAGAAGGTCAAATTTTTGGTCAAAAATCATGCCAAAATCGACAAAAATTTTTACATGTAAAGCTCTCGGATCCATAGCTCATATACTTCAAACTCCCACAACTTCGTCAAAACTGAACCGATTTTCATGTATGATGGCATTTTGATCGTGATTTGCTCTCTAAATTTATTCTGCATTCAAAATTTGTTAATTTTTGAAATTACATTTTTTTTGAAATTTTTGGTCAAAAAATCATAAGGGTCCCCCCTTACTCATTTTCAAAAAAAATTATTTTTTAAAATTTAGAATTGCGAATTTTTGTTTTTAATCGATTGTAATTGTCATAATTAGTATAAAAAACAACATTTTAGGTGATTTTGAGGGGGTCAAATTTTTGGCCAAAAATCATGCCAAAATCGACAACAATTTTGACATGTAAAGCTCTCGGATCCATAGCTCCTATACTTCAAACTCCCACAACTTCGTCAAAACTGAACCGATTTTCAAGTTTGATGGCATTTTGGTCATTATTTGGCCTATAGATTCATTCTACTATCAAATTATGTGCATTTTTGAAAATAAATTTTTTTTTTACTTTTTTGGGGAAAAAGCATGTACTCCCCCCTTATACATTCTCCAAAAAAAATTTTTTTCAAAATTTAAAACCGCAACTTTTTGTTTTTAATCGATTGAAATTGTCATAATTTGTAGTAAAAACAAAATTGAAAGTGATTTGTGATGAAATTGAATGTGCATTAAAAATATATACAATATTGATTTGAGTTTTTCTGTTGCTATTACACTTTGAATGAGTATTGCGCTGTCGGTTATTTCCAAATGCGATGCTTTTTCTGTTTTGTTTCATTTTATAGACAGCCACTTCCGCGTGCTATTGGCTTGGGATCAACTGGGCTCACATAAAGCGAACCAACTCGGATATATATATTTACTGACAGCATGTCTCAATCTTTCAATGGCCTGTCATTCGGCCAAAAGCGTGCAATTTAATTAACGCACACGTAATTAGCTTTTCAGCAACGCGGCAACATGTCCATTAGGCAGAGTAATCGTATTAATGGAACTTATAGACAGGTATCGAAACTACTCACTAGACGAACTGCTCTTCAAACTGAGAGTCTGACACATTATTTGGTTGACTTGGTTAAAAGAAACTTGGAAACTCTGACAGAAACGAACGATGTTTAGCCAGAAATCAATAAGGTAAAATAGCTTACAAGGATATAATACCAAATTTTATGGAATTGTGATACCAATATAATACCGTTATAAAATAAGTAGAAAAGCGGAAGCTGATATGCATTATTAAATTTTGTAAATGTTTAATTTTAGCTTACAAAATTCATAAATCAAATTACACTCTTATCAAGCATAGTCAGGGCTTTTAATTTTTTAGTTTTTATCAAGCATCTTCAAGTTTTTGCTCCACTGTGCAGCTATTTAAACAGACTGTGCGACCTGCGAGCAATCAAGCAGCAACTGAAACTCAAATAACGCCGAGCTGCCAGTGAAGCCTGCGGTTCTTCTTAGCGCTTGAGCCAGTTTATGTTCTGGTATTTACGCTAATTAGTTGAACAAACTGCAAAGCAGACTCGAATTGAAGCTACGGTTACTTGCCACTGCTGATGCGTAAATAAAACGTGGCATCAGCAGGAGCCGCATTATCCGAAATTTTATGGCTGGCAAATAAAGTCGAAACACGGATTTCAATGTTAAGCCAATGGCCGAAAGCACTTGGCGCCCCCGCGGCCGAAAACTATTTATCCGGCAATCTGAGTGCGTCGCTGTCATGAATATAGCATTTTTGGTTATACTATATTACGGTAAATGGGTGGCTAGATTGTTGCGGCTGCTGCCTTGGCATAGTTTTGCTGACGGGCGCAGTTTATCGGCGAAAAGTAAAAAACCATTTACTCTAGATAAGACCCGTCTGATTTATAACAATGGCTGAAGAGGGTTAGATGAACAATGTGCCTCGGAATGGAATAGGTGGGTGTGTTTCCCGTGTTTGTTTTTGTATTAGTATGCGAATGCCACAAATTTACATGGCTAACAAGCAAGTAGATAAAAGTGATGTAGTATATTATTTATATATATATATATGCAGCACTTGATTTAGTTTTAAAAGTGCTTTTATAAAAATAAAACTTGCAGTTATTACCTGGTTTTGTTTTAAACCAAAATCTTTTTTGTTTTCCAAGATATCTCAACCAAGTTTGGCAATTGTAAGTAAACTATAAACTATACAAAAAATATACTTTTATATAGTTATAAGTATATAGTTCGATCTGTAGTCTGGGCAAACTTTGACTGTATTTTTGGGAATGGATTACAGGAACTTGTTGTGCTCGAAACTTGTCAACAGCAAAGTTAAAATTGCGTTCAGGCCGAGTTCGACCGAGTTTTAGTTTTAGTTTAGCACGCAATTTTATTGACAGTTTATTGAGGTGTGGCTCGGCCAGTATCGACCCTAAAACCCAGACCCCCACCCCCCCTGTAGGCACCACGCAAAAAGTTTGCTTGTTATTTTTTGGGGCTGCTTGTAAAATTTGATTGCAGTTTTTTGAAAGTTTTTCGCACATGAAAATACAAAGTTGAACAGTCGATTTAGTGGCAAATTGTAAAAACAACAAATGTAGGTGTGTGTGTGTGTGTGTGTGTGCGGCAAACCTGCATTTGTGCCTCTCTAATTGGACACATCATAAACAGCGCATTTGAGAAACCCGCATTTACACAGATTCTCACAAAAATTAACCCAAATGACACTTCAGCCAAAGTGCTGACAACTTTTGCGGCTTTTTGATGCAGCCCGACAAACTGGAAAAAAACACACAACACAAAATTGAGAAGTGCATAAATAACACACAACACACACACACACACTAATGATGCAAGTCTTAAGATGTTGCCCCTTTTGGGTGGTCGCTGGTCGCGCACATTTCCCAGATTTATGATTTGTTTATTTTGCGTTCTCATTTTTGATATTCGCTGCGATCATTTCAAATGCCCGACAGCAATAAAAATAAAATAGGGCATATTAGTTTAAAAAAAAAAGAGATAAAAAAGTTACAAGAGAAAATTAGGTTTATCGGATTAAATGGATTAAATAAAAGTAAAAAGGAATTGGGTTAAATTAAATGTTCACTAAAAATAGGTAAAAATATATAAAATTATAAATTTTACAATTCTCAAAAGTCAGTAATAAATTAATTAATTAGTATATGTTTTAAGCATTGAGTGCGGATATTTTTAAGTCGATGCTTTTAAGCAGCTTTCTAACTTGTTGACTTTGAGTCACGAGGCATGCGGCATGCGGCATGGAACGTTTTTGTTTACCAGCGGCGCGCGTCTTGGCGACACATTCACAGCAGCTGAGTGGATATATATTCAGATGCATATTCGTGCTGCTCATAAAATCCGCATGAAACAAAAAAAAAAAAACGCACAACTGCGCAGATTTGCATTTAAAATTGCTGTCAGCAGCCAAAACACAAATGCATTGGCAGCTGGCAGCGAGCTGAAAAGGGGGGAAAGGGGGCGCGCGAGTCGCTTTTAATAACTGAAACTGAAAAGTTGTTGTTGCTGTTGCTGTTGTTTATTATTGGCAAAATTCATAAATGGGCTGCATGGCGAGTGCGTGAGTGCGTTTATGTTTAATTATAAACGAAACAGACGAAACCGAAGCGTCTGAGACAAACGGGCGCTGCAGATATGAGTGTGAATGTGAATACGAGTATGAGTATGAATATATACGCAAAATGCAGCAGCTGCTGCAACTATAAGCATCTATAGTCCCGCTGCCCTACCCTTGGGCACTATATATATGATCATGTTTATGTTTATGTTTATATATATATATATATAAACCACATCCATCAGTTGCTTCTTTCTCGACTGTTCGACGTGCCCAAATTGCATTTGCATTCGAGTTATGTGCGCTAATTTCACGTTATGAAATTTTTATTTCGCACATTTGCGCATCGCATTTTCTTGCCTCATTTTTCATATTTCGCTTGCAAAGGGGCAAAATTGGTGTTGCAATTAGAATGAAACTAACAAACTGATGCTGGCATTTAGTTGTAATTAAATCAGCGACAGAGTAGCTGATTCCCTAAGTCCCCTCGACTCGTCCTTAAGGATTTGACTCAATGGTTGAAGTACAAAACTCAAGTTTCAGCTGCAATTAGCCCACGCAAAGTTTTCGTCTACAAAACTATTTCAAGCCCTTAAGATGTGCAGCTTAAAACGGCTTAAAACTCAAAATTGGTAAGCTTACAAAAAAATATATAAAACAAAATGAAAGATTTCTTAGTTTGAAATAAATTAAACAAAATAATGGAAACTATTTTCTTTGGCTTGTGAAAACTTTAAGCCAACATTTTAATTAAACTATTCTCAAATTTAAGTTGAAAATTCCAAGCCGTATCTAATTATTAGTTAAGCCCATATAAACACAATTTAAATCAGAATAATGAATTTAATTTAAATTTAAATTAAATTGAACTAATTTCGCTTTGAATTAGATGTGTCGGCTGAATAAAATGCTTTGCCCAGGCTCGTCTCATTTCTATTGTGCGCATTGTGTAGGAATCAGTTGGGTTCTGTCATAAATCTATCGTAATCCCAGGCAGGCATCAGCAAATCCACTTGTGAACTTTGTGAATAGCGGAGCAACTGATGCAAATTCCATGCCATTTAAGCGAATTGTGCTTCAAACTGGGACTGACCACCCGGGTACCACCAGACGGACGGACACCAGCTGTAGACGTTGCACAATTGACGCCGTCAGCGACTCCAAAAGGAGATGCCACAGCGCTTTTGTTATTCAATCCGACGAATGGGTGGGCGTTAGCAGAAAAGCAAAGATTGTGCAAAGTAATTTAAATAGGGTAGCTTACACTCAAAAAAAAAAAAACTACATGAATTTGATCACATTTTATTTAAATACTGAAAGCTACAAAAATTTATCTACATACAAAATTACTTTGAATAAGAATTGCAATTGTTTTACTACAATTTTCTTGCTTCAAGTAAAGTATTCACCTATTTTTTTTTAGTTTAGTACATTGTGGAACTTGTGTAAGTCCTGTGAGTTACGTCAAGAGAACATTTGTATCTTTTGCTTGGGCCAACTTATTGTTCTGCTGCTTTGTGCTAACAGCTATACTTAATGATATAAGAACAACTATTTTTTGGTGGGGCACTTGAATTTCACTTTGTCAAACAGCCACTCCACCCCCGCACCCGCCTCTAACTAACCGCATCTCATCTTGGGCAGCGCTCGCATTGCTGTGCGATGTTTTGCGGTGGTAATTGCACGCGCGCTGAAGCATATCGTATGTTGCAGGTTTCCGTTTGCCGGAGAACCGGGAGAAACGACCTAAAATAGCGGCGCAACCAAATGCGGAACATGATGGGAACAACACGGCAACAAAATGCGAGGCAATGGAGAAAAGGGAGGGGGAGGGGGTTGAGGCCTCGTCAATATTGCCAGCGACAGCTTTTGTTGTATGCACGAATTGTACGTGTTGCAATCTCCAATAGATACAAGCTCGCAGATACAACTATGGCCACAGCACAGATACAGATACAATTGCGAGCGTGCGTGAGTTTGTTCTTCTTTCACGCTTGCTGCACCGCGCTCCGAATCCGATTTTGACTCCAACTCGGACTCGCTCTCGCATATTGAAACATGTTCTTTGTTATGCTGGCTGCCTCTCTATTTTTTTTTTCTGTTTCGCTTATTGGGGCATTTGTATCTGTATCTGAGCCAAGTGCATGGCCCCCGTGCGCCCTTTGGCCCCGTTGCTGTTAACGAAATGCGCCATTAGGGCGCAACCGTGCATAATTACATCTGTAAATGTATTTGTATCTGTATCTGTGCATGTTAATATAAATGTATTTGTATCTGTATCTGTATCTGCGTGCTGCGCCCCTTCTTTTGTATTATTTTTTTGGGCCCCTAATTACACGCGCTATGATTGATGTTCCTCGTGAATTCTATAGTTCTCGATTCCCCATTTCGGCTGGCCTTATCAGCAAGGTCCAGCATTGCTTTTACGCTTCTTTTGTAATAATTTTCTTCTTTTCTTTTTTTTTAATTCTTGCTGCCACTTGTGCACAGCATTCCACAAGCAGGCAGCTGCACTGAGATATTTGGCTTACTTACATCAAATTTAAAGCTCATAAATCTTACTGCAATTT